>PVJA010022996.1:0-33458 GCA_004027025.1 Myocastor coypus
GCCCAGGTCCACGATGCATCCTTTGTCCCCTGCAGTATTTGTGCCAGACAGTGATGTAGTGGAATTTCCTGCACAACGCCCGAAACTAAGGCAGTGGCTTCCCCTCTCGAGCTCCGCACCGCGCCCCTCCGCAGCACCCCACTGCATGCGTTCCCAGCCCACTGTACCCTGTGCTCACTTTCGACAAGAAAACACTACAAGCAATGGAGTTGTGTTCTTGCAGGACAGACGTTGTTTCTGAGCCTCAGTGATGATTTTAAACTTAAACCTTAGCAAGAAAATCACACCTTCAGATTGGAAGTGACCTATTTATACTGGAAAACCACGGGTTCTCCCAACCTTCAGTTGGAAACACTTTACTAGGAAGTCCCCATGGTCAGAGAGAGGGTTCAGAGGGCTGATGGGGAGCTTGGGCAGGAGAGGGGGGGCTATTTCACAGGTTCAGCAGCTTACATGCAAGTACATGTGGGCGCAAAGAATGAGCAGCTGGGTGAAAGGATGTCTGGTAGTGCATGTCTAGGGCTGGCAATGCAGCTCAGTGGTGGAATGTTTGCCTAGCATGCGCGAAGTGCTGGACTCAGTACCCAGCACGTATCTTTGAAAATGCCCATCTAGATATGTGTGGATGTGTGCGTACGCACACATACCTCATATACAGGGATACAGACGGGGTATCCTTAGGTAGGCAGCTCAATCTCCCCAAGACTCAGTTTCTACCTCTGTGAAATTGGCTGATGTTGTCTTTTGGAGCTGGGAGTATTTTTAAAATAAAATACATTTTTTCTTTTTTCTTTTTTTGTCTTTTTTTTTTTTTGAGACAGGGTCTTGCTATGCAGTTGAGGCTGACCTTGAGCTCACTTTTGTAGCCCAGGCTGGTCTCGAACTCACACCAATCCTCCTGCCTCAGCCTCCCAAGTGCTGGGATTACAGGCGTGAGCCACCACGCCTGGCTAATAAAATATATTTTTATAAAAATATGTTTTTAAGCTTGCTTGGATTCTAAAGTCTCTTAAGTTTTGTAAAAGTCTTATTTGGCATTTAAACTGTTCTCTCTAGATTTTAAAATATTAGAACATCAGGATGTTAACACGACATTACCATGATACATGCGCTAAACCTTAAGGATTAATAAAGAGCATATTAAAAAATAATAGCAAGCAGAGAGGTAGATCTTTCTGAAGTGGGAAGGGAATCAGGAGATGGGAAAAGGAGGGAGGGAGGGAGGGAGGGAGAGGTGTGGCAAGAGAAAACAAAAAATATTATAACCATGCAAAAACGTAGCTTCTGTGTGACCCAAGAATATAGTCTATGTGATTTTGATCCTTTGACATTTGTCTACACAAACGTCAGACATTTTTGGTGGCCCAGCATATGGTTTATTTTGGGGACTGTGCTATGTTCCTGAACAGAAATGTGTGCATTTCACATTGGTTGGGTGCAGTGTTATGCACCTCCTCACCCCCTACACACCAACACACACACACACACACACACTTGTGATCTCAATTATATTGTGTCTCTACTGAATTTTTTGGCTGAGGAAGATGTACGCAAATCTCTCAGTATAATGACTTCCTCTTTGTATTTTGTTTTAGCTGGTCATGTTGTTATAGAATTCAGTTTATGTCAGTCGATAAATGTAAATATTAGATTTTTACACCTTCCCATCAAATTATTCCTCTAGTCATTAGGAAGTGCCCATCTTTAGTTCTAACACTGATCTCAGAGGTGATTTTACTTACCTGTAGTATAGACAGACAGATTCAGTTTTAGTTAATATTTGTTTGCCATATCATTTTCTGGCTTTTAAATTCCAACTTTTCTGTCTGAGTAAAACACAACACTTGTGACAATAATTGAATTTTTTTGACATCCAGTCTGACAGTATTTGCTTTTGTGGAAATATTTTATCTATGCATATTTAATAGATCTGCTAGCATTCGCTTTTTAATTTTGTTACCTATTCTTTATTTTCTGTTCTTTCTTTTGTGGTCCTTTGTCTTCTTTCATGATTCTTTTGCTTAACCAAGTAATTTCTTTATCGCTCTCATTTCCCCTTTATTATTAGTTATATATTACTCTATATTTATTTAATATTTATGCTAGATATTGCAGCATACATCTAGGTTTTGCTGCCTGAACTCAAAACAATGCAAGAATTTTACAACATCTTAGCACCGATTAATCCTTCCTTCTTGTTGCACCGTTATTTCATGCGTTCTCTTTCTACAATAGATTAAAGCCAATACTGCTTATCATTATTGCTTAAAGGTTCCTATTTATTTGCATATACATAAATTTATCTGTTCTACCTTCCTCGTTCCGTCCCGCATTTTCATGTTTTCATCTAAGATAAGTAACTTTCTACTGAAACACTCCCTTTGTATTTAGTGTGAGCTTGCTAACAACAGTTTCTCCTTCTTTCTGAATTAAAACAGGATTACTATGTCTTCATTTTGATTACTTTATCTTCATATTTGCCCCGATAGAAAATTATCTGGAAGCTATTTACCTTCAACACCTTACGCATGCCGTTCCATCATCTCTTGGCTTTCATTATTTCTTTTGGCAAGTCAGCTGTTACTCTCCCAAAGGCCATATGTCTTCTTTTCCTCTAAATAGGCTGCCAATGTTTTGTAAATAGAAAGGCAATGACTGTGAAGATGGAGGAAAAGATAACAGAAAGCTACTCTGCAGCAGGAGGGAGACTGTAAATGAACTGCTCAGAAATTTCTCCTTTACCATTCCTTTTATTGATATCTTTGTCCCATGCAGGTTCTTCTCTTTGGCTTAGCTCTCCAGCTGACCTTGATCTTAACCTTGTATGTTTTCCAGCTATATGAGTTTCCCCATCTTTTGGTGAAGGGTAAAAATAAAATGGTTGAAGATCCTCTGGATGGGTGGTTCAGGCTAAAGGATTTAGTAGAGAAGTTTGGATTGTTATGTTTATTTCATTACCTAGGAACTTTTGGTCCTGGGTGCTTTGTCTTTGTCTTCCTAACTCTTCAGAGTTGTTCCCTGTGCCCTTCTTATTGCTGGTATCTGGCAGCAGAGGCCAAAACTGCCTTATTGATTTTTAATACATTCAGTGAGGTCTCTGTTCCATCTTTTCCTACCTACAGTGCCCCTGCTGGGGAAAATGATGTTGTCTAATCTGGCGTCTTAGAGCTGAATAGGGTTGCCTTTGGGGAACCACAGGCAGAAAGCTTTGGCAGGTGGTTTCTCTGTTGGGTCTTGGCACCTTTATAGTGATCTTTATGACCATTTGGTTTGGCAACCTCTAGGTGAGGGAAAAAAAAGCCAACAGACTAGCACAGCTCTGACCAAAACTTAAGCCAAAGGATGGAATGACAGCGTGGGGAAGAAGCCATATCAGGCACCATCACAACTGTGAACAGCTGCCCCATAGAGCTGTTCATGGGTGACTGGAGCTCTTCTCTCTATATGTCCAGCTGATATCATTATCAATCATACGTATCTCTGGCTATGCCCTCCTATTGTGGGATGCTTAAGACCAGGTGAAAGTGAGACCTTTGTCAAGCACAGTTCACCCCTAGATAGATCAAGCCCAATCAGGTCTCCTCAGCCATTCCCTCTGGGGCTATGGTCAGAGCCTTTCGCCTCCTTCAGTTCATCTATTGTAGGTCATGGTCTGTGCCAGACCACACAGTTCATCTTGGAAGCATGGGAACACTTTCCCTTCAGGGACCTTCCTTC
The DNA here is from genome assembly GCA_004027025.1 of Myocastor coypus. Lineage (NCBI taxonomy): Eukaryota > Metazoa > Chordata > Mammalia > Rodentia > Myocastoridae > Myocastor > Myocastor coypus. The sequence continues at coordinate 3,718 of PVJA010022996.1, forward strand.
TGTTATGATGGACACTGGTTTACTGCTGTCCTCCTGGTTCCAACGACCTTCTTGCTCAGAGGAGATTTTCTATGTAGGGATTTGGACAGGTTCCAACCTAAGTAAAAATTGCTAAATTATCGTGGCGTAACACGGCTGAATCCCGGAAAAACAGCTTCTCTTCCCAGTGACCACGGCCTCCTTCTTCCTATCCTCTTCCTTCTACTTTCCCATGTCACCAGGAAAACCTCAGTCAGTTCCTTCGGTGTCACTGAACCTGATTTTCAAACTACACCCTGAGCAACAGTCCATAGAATCTCAGCCTTCCTTTATCTCAGGTCAAAGGATTCCCTCATCTCCCTCAGATCTTCTTTGTGTCTTCAGCTAATAAAGCCCCAACCTTTATTTCTGCTTCTTTGCTGCTCTGGAAAAAGAATAAATAAACAGATTTAAGCATGCCTTGCAATGGTACTTTGTACTGTGTTCATCCTGCTTGGGGTTTGTAGGGCTTCATGAATCCAATTTGATTCCCTTCATTAATTTCAGAAATAAATTTTCCAATGTATTTTCAAACCTTTTTTCCTTTTCATTCTCCCTTTCCTCATCTTCTGGAATTTCAGTTTCACATGGGGTAGACATTTTCATCAAATTTTGTATGATCACTCGGCGGCTATCCATATTTTCTATTATCTTTTCTGTATGTACTTCAAATGTAATATTTTCCACTTAACCTGCTTTCAGCTCTCTAAATCTTTATTCTGTTGTCTCATCTGCAATTAAACTCAGGGTTTTTACTTTTCAAACCTTTCTGTTCTAGAATTTCCATTTGACTGAGATTTTATAATTAAGTTGGGCGGGAGGTTCTTGTTTTTAATCTACTTTCTGTAAACTATCAATGATATTATTTTAAAGTTGTATGTCTGATAACCTCATAATCTCTGTCACTCAGAGGCCCTTTTCAGTGGCTAATTTTTCCCTCATGTCTTTTGTCACTTGGCACTGTTTCCTGGCATGCCTGGCAATCTTGGGTCAAGTACTGACATTATGCATGAATGATTGGAGGGTCTCAGGAGAACACTCCATAGCTTGAGAAAAGTTTTTTTGTTTTTGTTTCTGTTTTTTGACCTGCCTGAGAAATAGAAAATCATGACTGAATCTGGGACTGAAATAATTGAAGGCTATTTTTAAGAATTGGTGAGTGGTCAGCCAGAACACTTCAGAAGTTTTGCTTAAAAGCCTAGGAAATTTAGCGGATTTTTGGCAAATTCTAAATTATAAATTTTCCTTCTCAGCCAAAAAAAAAAAAAAATAACAACAACAAAAAAAAAAACAGTGTTTATATTTTTAGCCTTTTTAAAACTACTTTTCTTCTGGATTTCTTAACCTCTTACTTGTCTCAGAAATTAGCTTATGCCTTGAAAGGGAACTGTATATAAAAATGTAGGCTCACCCCTGAACTTCTCACTTCACAGGTGAGAACCCCCACTTCTGGCTATTTCACTCAACCTGAATTTCAGAGATGGCCTCTTAATGGTGTTTTGTTTTATTTTGTTTTGTTTTGTTTTGGTCCTGAGATTGAATTTAAGACCTTGGACTTGCCAGGCAAGCACTTATTCTACTGCGCTATCTCTCCAGCCCTGTTTGCTTGTTCTGTTTTTGTCTTTTAATGAATTTAGTACAGGGCCTCACTGCACAGATCAGACTCGTAGTCATCCTCCTGTTTTCAGCCTCCCACGCGCCGGGATTACAGTGCATGCCACCATGCCCAGTCTCAGTTGCTCCTCACAGCAGCAGCGCCAGCACAGCATGCTGAGTATTGAACCCCAGTCCCTGTGCTTGCTGAGTCAGGCACTTTAGTATGCTGAGCTCTCTGGCTTGCCCTTGGCCTGTGAATCTTAATGGCATTGCTGCGAGCTCCAACGATTTGTTCCTTCTCTATGTCTCTCAGACAAATGGGCAAATTCTAAGGGCAAAAGCATTCATTTGCTCTTTGAGATGCTTGCCCCTGAAGTTTTGTTTTCCTTAGTTATTGTCTGATGGCTACAAATAGGTGTTGTTCAAAGTTACATTTATATTTCAGCTAGAGGCAGTGGCACATGCGTATAATGTCAGCACTTGACAGGCCTAGACCAGGGGACTGCCACAAGCTTGAAGCCAGTCTGGACTACAGAATCAGACCCTGTCTGAGAAACCACCACCAACAACAATGCATTATATTGAGATTTCACCATTTTTCTCCTGGAGGAAGGTTAGCCTAACCCTAGAATCTTAAGAAACTTGGCCTAAGTTAACTGAACAAGTTGTCTAACTACTGAGAAAGCTGAAGTCAACTTTACTGCAATACTCCACGACAATTTTCCAGCATAGTTTTGATGCATGGTGCTTATTCCAAGATAATTACTACAAGTGACATTTTCTCTCTCATTGTGTAAAGCCCAGTATGTATAATAAATTACATAATCCTGCCTCCAAGTGCGATTGATGTTTGTCCGTTTTCTCACCTTCATTAAAGTATCCTTCAATGAGTTTCAAACAAAAAAGTCACATGACTAAAAAGGTGAATAGAGTTGATTTATACTACATATAATTTTTGCTTGTAGAATCTGTGTGTCTTCTGTAAGTATGCATACCTCACAGACAATTCTGAAACCAACAAAATTTTCATATTTCTGGAGATTGAGATTTCCAAATCTTCAAGAGAAGAGTGAATCCCAGTGTCTACAAGTTCATCATTCTGAATAAGACATAAACACGCATGAGTACAATTTGCCCCCTCATAAAGTCACTCTTCTACAGATAGAGTTTTCATAATATTTTAAGGTTAGTAGTGACTTTGAAGTTGATGAAGCTCCTTCATATGTATTTCTATCCCTCATAAGTTGAGTTCCCAAAGGCTAGTTTAGGCTGACCTAACACACCACAGGTAGGTCCTAAACTCCCATGACCCCCAGTCCAACACAAATCTCCCTCTACCACTGTCCACCTCAGACTGTTCCTATTAAGACACATCCCTGCTCCTGCACCAACGGGCACCTCCTTCTATATCCTAGAGCAGAGTAGAAAATGATGTGGGGGTACCTTCACCCCAAGATATCAAGGGAAAGACACCCCTTTCCTTTAAATTTCATGAAGTCACCATTCACCATACATCACTTGGATAGTGTGTTTATTTATGTACTGACTATCCCAAGTGCCACTTGTCACTTGGGAAAGTGTGATTTCAACCGGATGATTTTTTTGTATTGAATAAATTTGATGAAATTGCTGTTTTCATATTTATTTTTTATATTATCTTATAAAATTAATTAAAAATATGCAATTTTTATCATCCTGTATTTAAATCATTTGGCTAGTAAGTGGTTAATAATTTTATTTGCTAAGTGTCTGTTAAATACTTGCCAGGCACTGCCCCCCCCACCCCGAGTATCTGGATATGCAGGTGGTTCATTAGGATTCTTTATTTCAACAGAAAAAATTCACAGAATACATGATTTACTAGGTAGGCATGACAGGTATATCTGTGCCCTGAGCCATACCCACCTAGCCCTTCATCTGGTTTTAACCAGGATCACATATGTATTCAGTGTCCTCTTGGATATGCTTCCTCTGGTAATCTCTCACCTTTTATGCACACTGCGTAAATATCTTTACTTTCTACCCCATGCCTGTCTTAGAGGCCAGCAGGAACTTTCTTAGCCTACCCATAATGCACCTGCAGAGAAATAATAGGAATATATAACAGAAATAGCATTCTCGACCTGTGCAAAGGACTAATAGAGATGCACATCTGCCTCCCACCCAACGTGTGGACATTTCTCAGAGGCAGTGAATTAAATCCTATCCCTCACAGCAAGTCTTTAAATATCAGCCTTATGCTCCTCCTTCCTGTCCCTTCTATACCATAAGTTCTTACTATAGAAACAGATTTCAAGCAAAATATGTCAATAGATAAGAGTGTACAGGATTGGGCCACAATGGCTACCCACAGGGTCAGATGTGGAATAATATCAAAGGCCAGTCTGTGTACTAGAAGTCTGAAGGATCCACTCAAGGGCATGGAGAATGCTGTAGTGTCCTGTGTGAGTCTGAATCAGGAGACCCAGGGCCTGCAGGGGAATGTTGGAGGGTCTACACTGGAGGCTAAAGAGTCTGCCCTGGAGGTGTGGAGATAGTATCCCAAAGAAAGGTGCAGAGAGCTGCAGAGATAGCTTGGCAGTCTAAGCATCTGCCTGCCAAGCACAAGGACCCAGGTTTGATCCCCAGGACCACATGCCATGCTGGCCCTGAAACTGAGTGTGATGGCACATGCCGGTAATCCCAGCACTGAGGAGACTGAGACAGGAGGATCCCTATGAGTCCAAGCTGCATAGTGAGACGCTGTCCCAAACAAATGGATAGGGCTGTGGAGATAGCTCCATGGCACAAGTGCCTGACTGGCAAGTACAAAGTCATGAGTTCAAACCCCAGCCCCTCAAAAAATAAATAATAATAATAATAATAATAATAATTAATAAAATAAATAAATATCAAAGTAAAGGTGCAGGTTGGAGCGTCTCTGAGGAATCAGAAGCAAGCTTTCCTTCTTTGTTTCCTTTCACATCATTCTGCAGATAACCCTCCTTACAGTGGGTCTTCCACACCCAGAGCTATGCTAATCCAACATAGTTGGCCATTTCATATTCCAGTTCACACAACCAAGCTAACTATCACATCTTCCCGTTTCATTCTTCTTGCTCTCCCAAGACCAACTTTTGGAGGAGCCCAAGCTATATAAAACTCAAACAGTAAATTCTTCCATTTTTTATAACTGTATTCCAAAGCCCTCTTACATTCAATTTCATGTAGGAAGGCTCCTCCTGACCTCTTATTTCTATGGCTTGTATTCCTAGACAGTAAAGGATAACTATCATTAATGTGTTCCATTATAGTGCCACCTAGTGGCAAGGATGAATCAATGCTCATGGCATCTAAGTGACCATGATATAAATACTATTCTTGAACACTGGTAATTTAACATTACATGAGGTAAACAGATGTACTTAAGAGCAGGCAGTTTTGCTACAGTTCCATCGAAGGTCAAAGAGATAAATGTTCGTGACAGGATAGTAAGAGGTTGGGATAATTTTATGATGTGTAGGGAACACAAGCTAAGACAACAATAAAGATAATCAAATCTCATGCATGAAAAAGCAAAAGCTAATGGCCAACAAGGTCAGGTAGGGCTTTACTTCTTTGTTTTGATTTCACAGAGCACAAAGCTCTATTATAAACACATACAGCTGGTTCTCACAGTACAGAAACCAGCCCTCTAATAGCCAGGGCCCCAAAGATCTCAAGATAGAAAAATTAGCAACACGAAGCAACAATAGCAGCTACTATTTCATGAGTTCAAATTACTTTCCAGGCTCTGTGATAAGCACGGTAGCCATACAATCACATTGCGTTTGCACAGCAATCCTGTCTGGTGAGCACTTCTGATATCCTCATCTTTTCAAATAAAGAGAGACTAAGGGAAAAGAAAATCCCTAGAGTTCCCAAAGCCACACACTACATAAAGAGCAGAAAGCAGTTGAAAGGCAGGTTCTTCTTGGCCGTACTGTCTGTTGCATTACCTGGTTCATGATTCCTGCAGCCTATAGGATCACGACTAATACTATGCCTAGTGTCCTGCGAGGTAGGGACCAGCATCATCTGTAACAAAGACCCCATGTGCCGCGCTCTTGGCAGGCGGAGAGCTGCAGAAGGACCAGTTATACCTTGCCTTGGGTCATCTGGAAAGGAGTGGCCTGCCGGACGTCAGGCTTCCTGTTCACTGAATTCTCATCAAAACGTATATTCTTTCTCCTGGCTGCCTTCTGCCAGCAATTAATTTGTATCCTCAAGCAAATGGTGTGATTCCTTTATCTTCGATTGTATAACTGAGCATTATAATAATAGTGCTATTATTAGATAAGATATTCTAAAGAACTATGAAAACTCTCTGGTCCAGAAGTGGGAACTCGCCTTCTAACAGTGAGGTTTACAGTTTGGCCACAGTTCCGCCGTAGGTGGTTCAGAACTCAGTGCTCAGCAAGCACATAGGGCTCCAGCAGTTCCCCCAAATGCACAGGCCGGGGGCCAGATGGAATGACAAGCAACAGATGCCCAGATGCCCAGGTGCTTCAGATGCAGCCTCCTTGAGAAAGAAGAAGAATCTTCTGGATTCTGTTAAGCGACCTTTGACAACCTGGAGCAGGATAGTTAACCTTTCTGAGACTTTGATTTATATCTTTGAACAAGAAAAATGAAGCCACTTTCACAGAGTGGTATTGAAAGTCCACCCACATGAAAAGTCAAGAACAAGGCGTTATGTAAGTAAAACTTAAATTCTATTATTTTCTTCACTGTGTAATGAACTTTGAAGCTGCTCGTGAAAATAATCTCAAAAATGTTACCTGTCTTCCTGCTTCCCATAGCCCAGTAAAGACAAGTTTTTAAGACTGGCTAGATAGCTCAGCAGACTAAAGTACCTGCCTGGGCAGGCGCAAGGACCAGGATGCCATCCTGGACCCACTGTGCTGGCCCCACCCCCAAGGCTGAGACGGTGATTTGGACCGTACGTGGTGGTGCCTGCCTGGAATTCCAGCACTTGGGAAGCTGAAAACAGGTGGATCACTACAAATCCTATTTGTGTAGTGAGACCTTGTAGACCCCCTACTAAATATATATATTTTTTAAAAAAAAGAAAAGTTTTTACAGCAAGTTGTACTCTGAACAAGATTTTAGAAATGAAGCCGGGTGTGATAGCTCACGCCTGGAATCCTAGCACTTGGGAGGCTGAGGCAGGAGGATTGGTGCAAGTTTGCGACCAGCCTGGGCTACAAAAGTGAGCTCAAGGCCAGCCTCAACTGCATAGTAAGACCTTGTCTCAAAAAAGAAAAAAAAAATACTTGGGTTCCCCAATAAATGACAATTTAGCAATATCTAATAACATATAAGGGCAAATATTGTTCAATTTAGCAATCTTACCTGTGGGGATTTATCCTACTGATGAGTAATTTATGTCCAAGACCATTCATTGCGGCATTAATTTTAATAAGAAACAAAACATTTAAACGTAAATGTCCATTAAGAGAAGATTAGTAATATTAGTTATGATGCATGGCAGTCTACACAAAAGAAAAATACAGAGCAGGATAGGGGAAAATTAGATCTATAGATACAATGGGGGAAAGGAGATTTTCACTAAATTTTTCTTTCTTTAAACCAGTGGCCTGAGACAGGAGGATCACTATAAGTCCAAACTGTGTAGCAAGATCTTGCATCAAAAATAAAAATAGATTAGTGGCATTTTAATACAATAATCAATTCTTTTAAATATTCAAAAATGTCTCCTTCCTCCCAGTGTGCTATCTTATCTCATATAATTTTTACGGACAGATGGATGTGCTGGGCCATAATCTACTAGTTTTCTCCAAGTCTGAATATAAGAATGATCACAAGTTTGAGCCCCGCCTGGGCAACTTAGTCATCTGGCAAGACCCTGTCTTTAAAAAGCCAGAAAATGTGAAGAGAGTTTGTCAGGTAGCTCCATGCAGAGGCCATGGATTCAATTTCCGGCAGTGCCAACAATAGCTTAAAGATTACCCTACCCCAGTGTAGTGGATAGCTAACTGGTGGTCAGTCTGTTACCGCCAGCTGAATTGAACTACCGTGGGGAAGTGCATGAGAGGCCCGCCTGAGGACTGTTGCCAGCAGCATAAGAGGCCGGAGCAGAGAAGAGCTGGAGGCTGTGGGTAAGGCTGTTGTTTGGAGAAGCTGCTGAAGCTCTTGGAAGCTGCTGGTTCTCTTGGGCTGTTCTGCAGGAGGACTTTGTGAAGCTGGCTTTCCTGCTGGACTTGGCCACTGTCGTCCAAGGAGCCTGGAACCTTGCTGCAGTTGAGAATGAGCTACAGTGCGTTTGGGGGAAGCTCTGGTCCTCGTCTTGAGCATCACCTCCTGACTCCACAGAGGAAGATGGTGCCCTGCGGAGCAACCTGGGGAAGCTCGCTGTGTTTGCTTTCGTGATGGAACTCAGCGTTTCTCATCCTTGGAGGAGCCCAGGCCCTCGCGGTCGCCGAGGATGGCTGTGGTACTTTTGCGAGGAGCCCTGTTTCTTCTCTAGAGTGTTGCTTTCTGGCTCCAGGGCAGATCCCCCAGCCTGCTAGTGCAGATCCTTCATCCTGCAGGTGCAGACTTTCTAGCTTCCACTTCTGACCTCCCCAGCCCGGATCCATGGAGCGGGCCTGTATGAGACACTGGCATAGGTCTCTAGTGGGACTTATGGGACGCATTATCATGAGCTGTAGGCTTTTAGCTGGACCCATGCAGGATATTAGGATCCGGGCCCTCAGCTGGATTCCGTGGTTGTTAGTGTGGACAGATTCCCTGCACTCTTGGTATATGATTCTTTGGGTAATTCATTATAAAATAATCTTATAAAATATGTGTTCTGTATTGTATTCTTCACCTTGCAAAAAATCTCTAACTATGACACCTAGAAACAAAAAGCCCCTACATCTATGATTATGTCCACTGTTTATTCTGGTACTGTTTCATTTTTCTGATGCTATTTCAACAAGAATATATAGTAACCAGCAGGCATGGGGACAGTGCATGTCTGTAATCCCAGCACTCAGCAGGCTGAGGTAAAAGAAGTTTAGAGCCAACTGGGACTACAGAACAAGACCTTGTTTCAAAAGAAGAAGAGACTGGGCTGGGGAGATAACTCAGCAGCATAAGCACCTGTCTGGCAAGCACAAGGTCCTGGGATCGAAGCCCGGTACCACCAAAAGAAATAAAATAAAATGCAAAGCAGAGATCATTCCATAGCCATTCATAAGTACAACACAGTTTCGCCGCTGACAATGTAGGCCATATATGAAAATGTAGGACACTAACCTGGTCTGCAAATCACATTTCTAATTTCTTGAAATGTCGAGGTCTTGCAAGCAAACAGAATTCCAAAGAGGGAGAAGTGAACGCTTCTGATAATATTGTACCTAGTTACTTGAATTCTTCTTTGTCCATTTCATACATGTGGCTCCAGTGTAAGGCAAGTCAGAGCGGTGCCTTTCTTCCGTGTGCTGCAGGTCACTTCCTTACTTCGGCAGCGCAGCGCAGCAGTGTGACCCCAAGGTCCGAGCCGAGTTCTTGATTTCCCGCACCGAGTTTGCTGTGACACACGCCCCGTCAATGGCAATACATTGCACTGCCATTCACCCTGGTTTCTGCTCAGGCTAAAAGCGCTGTGACCAGCGCTGGCTACACCCTTACTCCTCTCCTAACCCACAACCGATCTAGCAGCGCACACACACACCAACTTTACAGGAAAATGTAAAGAAAATGGCCAAGATTTGGACAGTGTAGTGCTAAAAAAGTGTGAGTCAAATGAGCGATCTCAAGAGAAACTAGAAAATACCTGAAATCAGAACAGTTGAAACAGTGGCGGACAGGGTGAGTGCAGAGCGAGGAAAGAGCAGAAGCCCTGGCCAAGCACTCAGGTTTCCACCATGAGAATCTAAAAAAAAGACCTGAATCAAATCCAGAGTAAATAGAAGACAACAAACTAATGAGACAAGAATTAACCAAAATAAAAATGAATTCTGTGCCAAGATTAAATTCCTAGCAAAACTGAAAAAAAAAAAAAAAAGCCCCCAAGCCATGTATCAGGCAAAAGCAAAAGTTATCAAAACAGTTTCTAGAGACCTCATGTCTCAGTTACTCTTCTCTCGTGGCTGGGACAAATGTCCGACACCCTAAATGAAGGAAGGATAGGTCTATTTAGCTTACAGTTAGTGGAAGTTTCAGTCCATACTCAGCTGGCTCCAAGGCAGAGGAGTGCGTGGCAGAGGGCAGCCATCCATGGTGGCAGAAGGCAGCAAAAGGGAGGAGGAACAGCAGCAATGGCCACAGCGAGCAGGTCCGTCTCCTTCGGGCTGCATCCAGGCCAAATGCCCCAGGCTGAGTGCAGTACTCACACCCACAATTCCGATGGATCACGAGTTAATCGCAAACTGTAGAAGTCCACCCCAAGATTGCATGAGGCTTTGACACAAACCATAACATCTGAAAAGGACAATAAGCAAAAGTTACTAACAATTTAATACCCATAAGATTGACAAGCTATCTGGCACTGACAAACTTCTCTTTTATGATGCAGGTGTTTTTGTGTTCTCTATAAGTTTTTCTTTTAATTTTGTTTCTGTTAGCGCACACCGCGGCACATAAGGACCGCATTCGCTGTGGGGAGTTGCTGCGTGCTCAAAATATAACTCATGGAGCTTCTAGAAGTTGATAGAAAATTATATAAAACTCTGAATGGCCCAATAGTAAAGAACATAAATTTAATTTTTCTCTAATACTCTTGGCAAAAAAACCTTCAAATCAGAGTGATTTCACAGAGAAATTCTCTCAAGCAGTTAAGAGGGGAAAAAAAATCTCAAACTCACAAAATAGAACATTTTGCAACCATCTTATGAGGCCAGCGTTGCCCAGATACTTCAAGGCTTTAGATTGCAAATCACACAAGTGGTCTCTGATTTTTGAGGGGTTGACCCAAATTTTTTGCTTTGTGATTATGCTAAACGACTATGCATTCAGTAGATCCTGAGTGGAGAATTTTGAATTTTCCCAGGTAGCAGAATTCAGTGTAGTTCTCTTGTGAGGCCAAGCAGCTGCAGCCACAGTCTCCAGGCAGCCACAGGACCGTGAAGGGACACAGCTGTTGGGTATCATGGACCACAGACAGTGGGCCACTTCTAAAAAAAAAAAAGCAGTGTGGGAAAACTGACATAATAAGGTAAGAACAGGGGGAAGAGCATAGAGGATAAAGCTGAAGTGAGACTTCATTTATAGATGATCGCACTATTCTGTAGCCTTTTTTTTTTTTTTTTCAGGACTGGGGATTGAACTCAGGTCCTTGCGTTTGCCAGGCAAGCACTTATTCTACTGAGCTATCTCCCCAGCCGCTCTTGATCGCACTATTCTGAAAAGTCAAAGGCAACCTATGCTCGTAAAACTACAAGTGACTTTAGTAAGACTACAGGGCACAAGGTCTTTTAATGCACTGGAACTGGTGACATGTCTACATGAAAGGAGCAGATAACCAGGAAATGAAACTTCGAGGCTGCGCTTATAATAGCATCAAAAAGGCAAACATGTAGGAATTTACATAAAAAGCAAAATCTTTACACTGAAAATAATACAACACTGCCAAGAGAAATTTTTTAAAAACTGCAAATAAACAAAACGGCAAATAATATTTATGGATGACAAGATACAATATGATAAAAACATCAGCTCTTCAGAGAGATCTATAGATTCAAAACAAACCCAGTCAAATGTAACTAGAATTATTAAACACAAACTGTCGAAGTGATTCTAAAATTTATTTGGGACTTGATAGGGTCTAGAATAACCAGCACGGCATTCTAGAAAAGGAAAACTACATTGAAAGGCTGGTGTCAGTCGAATTCAAGAGTTACCATTAACCTGGTATGATAAATGAGAATATAACTGAATGGAGAAAGATTTGTTTTTCAGCAAATCATGCTAGACGAAATATGCATTTTTTGCGGAAAAGTCTTCGTGCTATACATAAAACTTTGCGTGATATCAACAATAGACCTAAACTCAGTTATAGTACTAGAAGAAAATGTGGGGCATCTTTACAAACTTGAGGTAGGGAACGTTTTGCTTAGTCGTTGTTAGAAAGCATCACTCATAATTGTAAATCACTGGACTACGACAAAGTTTGAAACATTGTCTCTTCAGTGTGGTAGGACAGAGCTGTAGCCCTAGGAAAGCAGGACTGCAAGTTCAAGGCTGAGTAGCTCAGTGACTTAGTGAGTCTCTGTTTCAAACTAAGATAAATATGTAGATAAATCAAAAGGGCTAGGGAGTGGGGTAGCTCAGAGCAAAGGCCCTGGCGTCCATCCCTAGTACCCCTCCCCACCCCCTGCCAAGAAAAAGGCAAGCCACAAACAGGATGAAAACATCTAATAAAGATCTTGAAGCAACCACTTGAAAACGGCTCTGTGGTAAATTTTATAGTATGTTTTATCACAATAAAAAGATAAAACATATGACAACACTTCTAGATCTCAATAATGGAAAAAAATTCACAAAAGAAGACATACAAATGGTCAACATATGCGTAAAAATATCCTCTCATACACTAATCAAATAAGGACACTGTCTATAGCAGCTAATGGAGAAAGGCTAAGAATGTTGTTCTGGGTGTGCTGGTTACCATGCTGGTTACAAATTCCTGCCTTGAAATCCTAGTTTCCAGTGTAATGGCCCGGGGAGGTGGAGCCTCTAGGTCACGTGGGCAGAGTTAGTAATTTTACTAATGAAAATTAAAATTAAAAAAAAAAAAATGCCATGAGCCCTATATTGAGGATTCTGATGCTGGGTAGACGCGCACGGAAGCGACGCAGGCCCTCATTCTGAAGCTCCGCAGGGCCTCCCTGAGGTCTGGCTGAGCAGCTCAGCCTCTGGCAGTCTATGACACCCCCCAACCCCACCACCTCTTCAAATCTCATCCCTGATCCTCTATGCCAACACCCGGATTCTTCTTTTATCAGTCAATTAGATGTGACTACGTTACAGAAGCTGCTGAATGAAAAACATAAACATTCCTTCCTCAGACCACTTTTTCACTCCTGGAACATTCTAAGATCGGAAGTTCCTCATACATTTCTTCATGAATTTTTACAAAAGCATCAGTGCCATCTTATGAATAATATGAAGCTGCTACAATTGCAACCGGTCACACTGCTTTCATCTGGGGACTCAGTTCCTACCCAGCTACCATTCAGAGACCAACGTATGCAGTCCGCATTTTCATTTTGCTTCCAGCCTTCATGTCTTTGCTCTTATTTATAAAAAGGCCACACGCGGTTCAAAATGAAAACTATGCAAATATGTAGTACTGCATTACTTTTGCGGCCCTCCTTTTAGAAACAGACAGGTGCCAGATACTAAGGAACTACATGGTAGTCGCAAAAGCATTAGCAATGCCCCAGAAGAGAGATTAACAGGGTACATCTGAGCAGGGAGCCTGCAACACTGACCACTTCTGCTTCAGACAAGAAAGGGAAACACCTAAAATAAGTGTGGGTACATTATTATTATCTGTATGGGTGATACGACATGGTGCATCCTACTACTAATTTACCACACAATTAATATAGATAGATAGGTAGATGATAGATAGATAGATAGATAGATGATAGGTAGATAGATGATAGATAGATACATAGATACATAGATACATAGATAGATGATAGATAGATGATAGGTAGATAGATGGATAGATTGATAGATAGATGATAGATAGATAAATAGATCGATAAACAGATGATAGATAGATAATAGATAGATGATAGGTAGATACATAGATAGATAGGTGATAGATAGATAGATGACAGGTAGATAGATGGATAGATTGATAGATGATAGATAGATAAATAGATCGATAAACAGATGATAGATAGATAGATAATAGATAGAAGATAGGTAGATACATAGATAGGTGATAGATAGATGATAGATATTGATATATAGATGTCAAAAGTGAGTGAGGGAAGTCTTCATTCGTGCTATTTAGATTTATCTAAAAGTCACAGAGTAGGTCATGCACTTCTCTCAAATCCCCCCTGGAAGGTGCAGAAGTAGCAAATGAAGAATTGAGAAATCTATTAAAGTCTAAGTGAACACTACCTTCAAAAGAAACAGAAAATAAATCCAATTTCGTGAGGACAGAAAAACAAAACTGTGTGTGCCCTGTCCATACGCATACATGTGGGGACGAGTTGATGAACAGTAAAAATGATGGCAAACAATTTTGCAACCAAGGCACAAAAAATACAGCCTTGAATTTCATAGTACTTTTTGCTTTTTAAAACAGGCTTGCTCATCTATTCTTGCATTTTATCCTCCCAAGAAGCCTGTGATGTGGGGAGGTCAGGTTAATTCTGTCCAAGATTTCTCTAACACTCCTACTCCTCCTATTTTATGATAGAGTTCACACAGCCCGAGAAAGGAATTAATTCCTGGTGTTACGACTGTGTCTTGTGACACACAAGAACTAGAAAGGTGAGCTAAGTGTATTACAGGGGCCAGGAGCACACTTTCTACCTTAAGAGTCAGGTTTCCCTTATACATATTTTACCAGAAAAAAGAAGCAATAAACACATTTATTCTTCTTCCTTCAAATGAGGATTTCAAACTATGTTGACTTTGCAGGACAAGGGACACCTCTATGAAGTGACCTCAATGGCTTTACAATGAAAGTGCTGGTCATATAATCCCACGGACTCCCTTTACTTTTTATTTTTTGTTTCTTGTTCATTTCTCTAATTTCTTTATTTTAGGTGCATTTCTTGTTCCAAGGAATTGGTTTACTCCTAAAACATCTTGATTTTTTTTTTTTTTAACACAAGAAACTGCGTTTTGATTTTCCAACCACTGCTTTAATAAACTCACTATAATAAACTACACGGTCGGGTCAGAAGAGAGTTGGGATCAGACTTTACCGGGGGATCTGGTTTGCTTCTACAGTCCAGTATTTCTGTGGTTTTTGTTTTTATTGTTTTTTTACATTCGTGAGGTAAGAGCTGCATTCTTCCTTTGGTCTCTGTCCTGCCTTTTCCAGGCTGCCTGCATGGAATGCTAACTACTCTATGATCACAGCTTCCTTAGAAGCTTTTCACCCTCCCCAGGCATAGTTAGTGCTTTAATGGGTCACTGTGGGCATAATTTTCTTACACTCCATCAATAGCTACTTATGAGCATATCTGACTAGAAATATGCCATACGTTTAACAAAATCCTCTAATTTAAAAAATCATGAAATACTTAAGAACAATGCCCATGCCAAAGCTTGAACATCGAGTGCATGGTATCCGCACAATGGAATAGTATTTGTCACTGAAGAGGAAGGAAGTAAAGGTACATTTATAGCACAGGAGTTGCTTGAAATCATTCTGTTCAGGAGAAGACACCAAACACAAAGGCTTTGTGAACTCATTCCTGTCAAATGCCCAGAACAGGCAAATCCATGCAGACTGCAAGGGACGAGTGCTTTCTAGGACCTGTGAGCACGTGCGAGGGAGGAGGGTCACTAAAGGCTCCTGAAAGTCCCGGGCATCTCTTGGGGGTGAGGAAAATATTCACTCCTACATTGTGATGATTACACAATGCTTCAAATATACTTTAAAACTTCCATTCTGTATTGTAAATGCCTGATCAGCTTCTTCACTTTCTGTCTCACATTGAACTCTCTTGTCTTAGTGCCTTTCCTCATTGCAGAGACAAAATACCGGACACGCAAACATAAGGGAGGAGCCGCTCCTTCAGCTCAGCTTGCAGAGGGCTGAGTCTATAACTGACTGGCTCTGAGGTGGGGTGTGTGGGCCAGGATAGAGGTGAGCGCTGTGGCCACAGAAAGCCGCAAAGCAACAAGGCGGGGAGAAAGCCTCCCGCTGCCATGTTGTAGACCGAGTGCCCGCCCCAGCGTGCATGCGGCACTCACGCCCTCAATAGCAGTACCCTGAGGCCCTGCATCACACTACAAAAAATGACCCAGTCTAGATTCAGCCACGTCCGAGAAAGCCCTATCCAAAAGTGCATGAGGCTTTGCGAGGACCTCGAGACCCGAACCGTAACACCTGTCCTGAAGATCAAAGCCAAGAGGGAAAGCTAGGAACATTCTAGGTGACATGATGTGATACAGACACGGCCCTATGTGGGCACAGTCCCAGCTCCTATTTAACTTAATGCTATCAGATGTATTGGTTCACGCCTTATTAGAAACACACACACACACACACACACACACGTTTATCGAACACTAGCAATATATACAACAGTGTAAAGAAATATTTAAATAAAAACACAGCATGGACTCTATGCATACTCTTCTGTAGCAAAGAATAGCATTTCCGTAGCATTGAGGATGGGCAGGGCTCAAAATCAGTCATGCTTATCAGCATAGCCTGGGTAGTGTTGGGAGGTAATATTCTTCCATTTGATGAGTAATCACTTATACATTATTTTACCTACCATTCCTGACATAAGTTTTTGCACTGTTAATCTCTGCTTTTCTACATGCTTGAAATTATAAGCATACATGGTGATACATTCGCATATGTATATATTTGCATGTATACAGTGGGCATATATAATTACATGGAAATAGTATGTGCATGTATATGTATGAGAAAATAGTGTCTGGAAGAATTTTACCTTGTCTTGTAAAATGGAGGGCACCACTGCTTTGGGGGAGTCCCTGCTCTGGGGCCCAAAAGGTTGAATTCTAGGATGTCTGGTGCCAAGTTCAGACCTTAGAATAACATTGCAAAAAGTTTGCTCTCTACACAGAGTGTTAGAACCAAAATCAGTCATTCCCCTAGTGGGCTTCAGCACATTCTAACAGTATTCAAATAAAGAAGCAAATTGAAATCTGACAGTATTCCAGGATGCCGCTACAAATGCTTGTAATAGTTTGCAAGGGGAACAATACAGGACAGGACACATATTTTATAAGATTATTTTATGAGCAATCACCCAAGAACTGTATACAAGCAGTGCAAGAAATCTATCCACACACTAAATACTTGAGACTCCAGCTGAGGGCTGTGATCCGAATATCCTGCATGAATCCAGGTGAAAACCCACAACCCATAGCAATGCCTCCCACAAGTCCAGCTGGAGGCCTGCAGCCCACGACGGCGTCTCCTGCAGGCCCACTTCACGGATCTGTGCTGGGAAGGCCCAAAGGTCAGTGGCGGGAGCTGGGAAGTCTGTGCCCGCGGGTTGGACAATCTGTGCTGGCAGGCTGAGGAATCTAAACTGGAGCCAGGAAGCAATGCTCCAGGTAGGCACCAGAGCTCCCCACAAGTACCACAGCCATCCCCAGCAGCAGTGAGGTCTTGAGCTGCTCCAGTGATGAGGAAAGCCAAGTTCCCCTGAGGAAAGCCAATACAACAAGCTTCCGCACGAGGCCGAGCAGTGCACCATACTCACCTCTGGAGCCAGGAAGCCATGCTCAGGATGAGGACCAGCGCTTCCCCGAAGCTCATGAGGAAAGCCAGCACGACGAGGGCCTCCAGCCGCACAGCCCAAGAGAGCCAGCTGCTGCCCACAGCTCCAACAGCCTCTCCAGACAGCACCCCTCACAGCGTTTTATTGTGGGGGGTGGGGCTTGGGGGGGGAGTTGGCAGCTTCGCCTTTTCTGTCTTTTAGGCTGCTGGCAACAGCCCACAGGTGGGCCTTCTATACCCAGCACCACGCTAGTTTAATTCAGCTGGGTGTAATAAGTTAATCACCAGCGAGAGATTCACTACACACTACTCTCGTCTTTTCTATAACCCACCAATCTGGCCCAAAGCTATTCTCGCTCCTCTGTTGTTCTGGCCAGGTGAGTCTGATTGGGCGACACTATTGGGGTGCAGTGTGCAGCTACACTCATCAACAACACATGGTCCAGCTGTGACGGGGAAGTGCTGTCTCCTCTCCTCTCCTCTCTGGAGGAGGCACAGACTTCCTAGCCTGCACTCAACCCCCTCCTTTCTAGCCGTGAGGCCTTAGAGAAGTCACTTACACGGACCGTGTTTACCGGATCCGCAAGATGAAACAGTAAGGATCCAGTGCAGAATGCAAAGCCAGCTTAGGACCCAGCGCACAGCGCGCAGTAAGTTCTCAGGAAACGCCAGAGGCAATAAGATAGTTACACAGCCACAAAACGTTGTCCTTCATGCTGACAGCAGGCAGCATGATGACAAATGGAATACTCTGGCATACACGACTCTAGCATTCTGACACTTTTGTTAGGGACCTTTTCAAACAGAGCCCAAAATGAGTATATATCTACCCTGAGCCCTGAAACCACATCGGAATATGGTATTGCAGCGGGGGGTGCAACAGCAGTAGAGCACTGGCCTGGCTTGCAGAGGCCCTAGGTCTGATCCCCAGAGATGGGACGTGTGTGTGTGTGTGTGTGTGTGCGCGCGCGCGCGCGCGCGGGCGTCCGTGTGCGCTCTTATGTGCATGTGTATAACGGGTTACGACGGAGAAGATGGAATTCCAAGCAGCATAAAGAACACAGCGCGCCTTTCCCAGCTCTGTCCTCCGCTTGCCTACTTACCACTCTGGGGAATTTCTTTGCCTCTGAGAATGGGCACCTGAGACCCCGGATTCTTTCTTTCTATTATCTGTTCCTCCTCCGGCTCCACTGAGGTGTGCTACCTTGACAGCCCAGCATCCCACAATTCCCACAACAAAACAGTTTCAGAGCTGCTTCCCTATTGAACCCAGTGGACTATTCAGGTTTTCCTTGTGCTGTTGTTTTGCTTTAAGAGAATGAAAAGCAATTTTAAAAAGGGAAGAAAATAAAAGCCATGCAAAATTTCACTAACTAAACAATAGGAATTCAGCAACATACGTGGGTCCTCTTGAAACTTCTCCTGCCCAACGTGCTGACGGTTCATTCTCCTGAAATCTGAGAATTTCTTCTTTTCTGCACAATCGCTAAACATCAGGATTTTCACTATGCAGCAAACTAAACAAGAGGTCTACCTGTATGTTTTGATGCAGATGTTTAATTGAATGAAATTTTTAAAGGCAAGGTGCCTTTCTTTATCATTTGATTTCCTTTCATTCCTGAATATTGTTATCATGGATGTGTACATTTATTTCTAGGGTTATCCTAACAAAATACCAGAAGCTTGCTGGCTCAAAGCAGCAAAAATGGATTCTCTCCCAGTTCAAGAGACTAGATGGCAAGACGAGCTGTTGGCAGGCCTGGGTCCTCCACGGAGGCTTTGAGAGAGAATCCTTTCCTCAGCCTGTCCCTAGCTGCTGCTGCTCGCCAGCGGTTCTTGGCATCCTTTGGTTTCAGATGCATCCTTCTAAGTCCTGCCTCAGTCATCACTACTCATCGCCCTCTGTCTTGCTGTCTGTAGGAATCACTTTTTTAAATGAAGACGCCAGTCACTGGATTAGGACCCACCACACAAAATCTTCATCTGATTCCGAGAGTGTCTGCAAAGACTTTATTCTCAAATAAGCTCCCTTTCATGGGTCTCAGAGGATTGCACTCCTACATATCTTTTTGAGCAATACAAGTCGACACACAGCACTGCTTACTTTTCTTTAAGTGAGTGTCAGCAGAAGAAATCAGAGAGAAGACTTTTAAGAGTCATCTTCCTTTCATCTATGTCTTATTTTTCTTCACATAAATTATTTACAAAGGTACAGATATATGGATGTCAATACGCACACATTGTTCCTGAGCAATAGGGCATGTGTCATGTCACCACTTCTCTCCTACTTGTCTTTATTTCGCATTTTAGATGTGTGATATTGGGGCCGGGAAGATGGCTCAGGGGCACAAGTGCCTACCTGGGAAGTGCAAGGTCCTGAGTCTGATCCCCAGTTCCACAGGAAAGAAAGAAAGAAAGGAAGGAAGGAAGGAAGGAAGAAAGAAAGAAAGAGAGAGAAATAATATTTTAAATGAATTGTTTGTTACCACACACAGTAACTATATTGCTCTTGGAGAGCTGGACCTTGTGTACAACGTATCTTAACTTGTTTGCATCTCCTTGCCTACCTCCTAAAACTCTTGAACTCCTCCTTTGAAAAAGATCGGTCTTCCTACTTTCTATTTTCTTTTTGTTTGCTCTTTATTTTGGGGTTTTTTCATATGAAAGAAAGCAAGCACGACTTAAAATGGTGTATCGCACTTATTCGCCTCAACATTACGGGGACAAGCTGTGTCCACTCTCATACAGGTGAGGTTCCCCCATCCTTAGAACAAAGTGCTTCCTTATGAATAAACACCCTATTTTATTTCTCTCTTCCTGGGCCCTCAGGCCGCTTCCAAGGTTTAGCTGTTACACAGTGTGCTGGTGCAAACAGGGGTGTCCATGCACCCCTGTCAATGGCAGCTCCCACTCTTTTGGAAAGATATCTATACGGGGAATAGTTGGGTCAGACGGAATTTTATTTTTTTAAGGTGAATTTTTATTTTTATTATTATTGTTATTATATTTCACAATAGTTAATACATTACATAATGTTGTCTTCATCACAGTTGTTCAGAGTACAAGACGCAGACATGATTTCTTGTCTAAACATCCTTAGTACAGATCTTTCTTTTCATGGAACAAAGAGAAAGCAGCTGTATGTTTAGTCCAATAGTCCGTAATACTAATGGATTGTCAGCTCATCTGGCATTATTGAAGGCTGTTGACTTTAACCTAATACAAAGCAGTGTATTAATATGGCTTTCCTTTTCATACCTCATAGTTAGACTTTTCTACTGGATGGTTAAGACCAAGATAAAGTAAGACTTATGTTACAAAAAATATGTAACTCTTGTATCTCATAGGATCAGTCAGGTCTCCTTAGGGTTTACCCTGGAGTCGTGTATAAATCGTGGCCATTGCTTGGCCAGTTTGCTCTCTGTAAAAGCCTGACAGAATGTTTTCTCTCTAGGTGACTCTCCTTAGGCACACTATGCATTGTCAGTCACTTTCCTCTGCAGCTCCAAGAGATGGAATTTTCGCTGTAGTTTTTTCAAGGCATCTCCATATTGATTTCCACAGTAGTTGCACCAGACTACATTCCCACCAAAAACCTCGGAGGGTTCCTTATTCCCTACAGCCTCATGGCATTTGTTATGATTGAGTTATTGATGATAAACATTCTTTCTGGTGGGAGGTAGAATCTCGGTGTTGCTTTGATTTGCATTTCTCTGCTAGCCAGCAATGTGGAGTCATCATATATTTAACGGCCACATATACTTCTTCTTCCAGGAAATGCCTGTTAATTTCGGTTTCCAATAGTTTGAATTATTGGATCTCTTGTTTGGGGGCCTAATTTCTTGAGTTCTTCATACCTCCTAGTATTAGTCTCTGTCTCAGGAGTAGCTGGCAGGTATTTTACCTCCATTCTATATGTTATCTCTTCACTCTCTTGATTTCTTACTTAGTCATGTAGAAACTGTTTAAATTTGACCTAATGTCATTTGTTGATTCATGGCATTATTTTCTGTCCCATGGGGGTTCTGTTGAGAATGTCCTTGCCTAAGCTTATGTCTTCAAGAGTTGTGCCTCAGGACTGAGGAGATAGCTCAGACAACTAAGCACCTGCTTTGGCAAGTGCAGAGGCCAGGATTAGATCCCCTGTAACCATATGCTACACTGGCCACACCCTCTGGTGCACTGAGCTTGGCCACTGAGACCCAGTGTGGTGGTGCACGCCCATAATTCCAGCACAGGGGAGGCCAAAACCAGGAAGATCACTACAAGTCTGAGCTGCATTGAGAGACCCTGTACCAAATACGTAAGTAAATAAATAAATGATAAAAACAAAAAGAACTGTTTAAAAAAAGATTGGCTAAGGGTTTATCTCTTTTGCTTGTTCTTTCAAAGACTCAGCTCTTGGATTCATGGGTTCTTTGTATGTTTTCTAGTCTCGGTTTCATTAATTTCTGGTCTGATCTTTATCGTTTCCCTCCTTGTACCCACTTCAGATTTGGACTACTTTTGTTTCTCCAAGATCTTGAGGTGGATTATTCATCTCCTTATTGGAGTCCCCCTGTTTTCTGATGTCAGTATTCCTAACCATAACCTTCCCTCTTAGGATTTCTTTCATCGTGTCCCAGAAGCTCTGTGTTTGAAGCTGTCTGGTTTCTTTCTTGACTTCTTCTGTAACCAATTGATATTTAAGAATGTATTGCTTAATTTCCATGGCTTTACAAAATTTCTGTGGTGTGTTTTGCAATTGCTTTCTAGTTTCCTTATGTTGTCACCTGCTAATATGCATGGGATAATCCAAATTCTTTTGCATGAACAAGCGTACTTCATTGGCTAGTGTGTGGTATATTTTGGAGAAAATTCTGGTGCTTCCAAGAAGTATGTGTCTTCTGTTGATGTTCAGTGAAACACTCTGTGGACAGCCATTAGGTTGATTCGTTCCGTGGTTTGGTTCTGTTCCAATATTTCGTTATCGATTTTTTGGCCTAGTTGATCCGTTTGCGACAGTGAGGTATCAAGTTTTCCCACTATAAATTGGGAGTATCAGCGCTCGGTGGGCACATTTATAATTGTTATCACATCCTATTGAATTGTTACATTAAGCAATATATAGGGAACTTCTTTGCCTTTTCTGGTCAGTTTTGGCGTAAAGTCCACATTGTCTGAAAATAAGATGAGTAATCCTACTTTTTTGTTAGGTTCTTGCTGCATGGAATACCATTTTTAGTGTATAGTTTTCTTTGGTACTAAATATATTTCTTGTATACAACACAGTGTTGGGTTCTGTTTCTCAATCAATTCTGCCAATCTGTGGCTTGTGATTGGGGAATTGAGACCATTCTCAATGAGCGTTATTACTGAAAGTTATCGACTTATTCCTGTCATTGCAATTATTTTCCCTATTGTGGCTTCTCTTTTCTTCCCTTCAGCTTGTCAGAACTTCCCGGAACATATTTTCTACTAATTTTTCTGGCATTGTTAGATTCATTATTTCTTTCTAGGATATTCTTGAGAAGTTTTGGAGGGCTAATTTACTGGGTCCTGAATTTCTTAAGGTGCTCTTTGTCATGGGAATATTCTGTTTCCCCATCAGTTTTGAAAGATAGTTTTTGCCAAATAGATCAGACCAGGTTGTAAATCATTTTCTTTTAGGATTTGAAAGATCACCGCCCCCTCCCTTGGTCTCTAAGGTTTGTACTGAGGTCTGCTGTATTTCCTTTGTTTGCCTTCATAAATGATCCGTTGCTTTTCCCTGACAGTTTGCAAGATTCTGTTCCTAGGTTGGACTTCTAGAATTTTGATTATGCTGTATTATGCAGAGGTTCCATCTGTAACTATTTGGCATTCTGTGCACATCAATTATCTGCCTGTTAAATTCTTTTCCCTTATTTGGAAAATTTTCCGGTAATATTCCAATAAATGATTTTTTCACACCATTTACACCCTCATTTCACTTTTTAGTAATTCCACTCAATCTTTGAATCATTTTCTTTGCGTCATCGAGCAGCTCTTGGGTCTATTTTTCATGTTCTTTTGTTGTGTTTCTTGAGGTATTACTGAATAATTGCTCACTGACACCAGACCTGTCTTCCAGTCCGGACACTCCATCCTCACGCAAGTTCCTGCAGCTGCCTAACCATTAGAATTTTTCAAACTCTGCGTTTTTGCCTGGTATCTTTTCATAATTCTTTCCCATGCTGATCATTCTTATTTTTCTACTATTTCATTTGGTTTAGCTAGTATCTTCTGTAGGCTCCCTGATAATTTTGTTTCTTAGGCCCATTTTCTATTTGGTTGTATCTTCAATGAGCTTTCCAATGTATCTGTTTTGTTATCTCCTCTGTTATCTTCGCAATAATTTGGTTGTGTGGCTTTGATTTCCTCCTCTTCACCGGCATGCATGAGACCTAGGGAAGCCGGGGGCTTTTTCAGGCATTTCCTTGCCATGTTTCTCTTTGTTTGTGTTGAGACTTGGGAGTTGATGATCATGGAACACTTTGTTAGCAGCCTCGAGACTCCATTTAGTTAGTGTCTCCTTTTCCGCCATGTTGACAGTGACTATTGGCTTTTGCTTCTATCTCAGCATGCAATCTCCATTACTTTTAGGAAAAGAGGTCGTGACGTATGTAGCCAGTTCTCTGGAAATGGGCGATAGTACTGCTAATGAGCCAAAATAGTCAAGTTATTGGAACATTGAGAAAACCCAGTTAATAGCAACAACTGTGTCACTTGGGCTATAGTAATAAAATCAGTACAATAAAGACATCAAAGAAAACCTGGGTATGAACAAGCCCTAAGAACCACTGTGACCCATAGAAAAGAGAACTATAATTGTAGTATAATGATCAATACTAACAAAATATAGACATACAAAAACTGTCTACTAACAGAACGTTATCTCCACTAAGAATAGAAGGATATTCAACAGCAATGGTACACAGTAATAGCTGTTTAAAGATTCCCAAAACTTACTAGTAAAGGTAGAGGGTTTGGAGAACTAGAAAATAAAGGAGGATTTAAAAAGTAATGAATGGAAGATGAGAAAGGGATAGAGGTGCGAGATGGGGGCCCTATTACTGAATGAAAGGAAATTAATAGTATTAAAACAACAATCGAAGCTGAGAACAAGAAAAAACAGCAAAATGTGGGAAATAAAAGAAAGATGAGAAGAGAGAAAGAAGTTAAAAGGAGGAGAGAGAGAGAGAGAGAGAAGTCAGACTCCTAAAAAGAACTATGAGAGAGAGAAAAATAATAGAAAACTTTAAAAATTTTAAAATAAGAATGGGGAAAAAAACCCTCTGTTTTTGAATGAGTGGTTTCTTTTAATCATCTGTAACCTTGGAATGCAGAAAGTCACAAGTTTGTCCACTTAGCTTTAGGACCTGTGGACTTGCAAGCTGCTCTTTCTGCCCCTCAGACACCTCTGTGCCTTCGCCTCTGTCTTAGTCACTTTTCTTTCATTGCTTGGACAAAATACTCAGCACTCAAACTAAGGAAGGAAGGGTTTATTTAGCTCACAGTCAGTGGAGGTTTCAGTCCGTACCCAGGTGGCTCCACGGCAGAGCAGCACAAGGAAGAGAACAGCCGTTCATGGTGGCAGAAAACATCGAAGAGCACAGGGAGGAGCAGGGGGCTGAAGCCGCTAGCAAGCCTCCCTCCTTTCCTCACATCAAGATGCGGATTACCCACCCCAGGCCAGCTGGAGTGCTCCTAGCCACAATCCTAGCCAGGCATCATGAATTAATCACGAACTCTACAAGCTGCCCCAGTGACTGCATGAGGCTTCAGGGGGACAACTAGACACAAACCATAACAACCCCACACCTGGGTAAGCATTCGGGCTGGGGCATTGGCTCATGTTGGTAGACAGAAACAGCAGTCAGCCCTCCGGTCCTTGCTAGATGAAGCCCACAAGGATGGAATTCAAGCAGACAGAGGGACTTCAAGCCAACTTACCGGACCTGGTGCTATGGCTTGGATCCAGATGTCCCCCAGAGCCTTGTGAGGTCAGAGAGAGTTTAGGAGGTAGCTGGGCTAGGGTGTGTGGTGTTGAGGTTAAGTGTGTGATGCTGGGGTCACAGTGCTGTGGCATCGCACAAAGGCAGGCAGCCTGAAGGGGTAAGAAGGCTGCTGCTGTCCCTGCTGGCTGCTTCCCTGCTACTGCTTCAAGCTTGGCTGTCCTCTGCCTGCCAGGAACTTGTCTCTCCTTCACGATGTCCCTGTGCTGTGTCACCCTGCCTGGGAGCTAGCCAGGTGTGGACTGAAACCTCTACAAACTGTGAGCTGAAATGGACCTTTCCGCCTTCTACTCTGGCTATCAGGTCTTTTGTCTCAGCTACGAGACAAGTGATGAAGGCGCCTGGTTTCTTCCCATGGAGGGTAGGACCCAGGCCTTTCCCAGCCTGGGCCTGTGCTTCTCAGATTGTCCCTGTCTTGCCCACATGCTCTCGCCATGGTTTTCTGCGCCTGTCTCTCACCCAGTTACTTTGGAAGGCTATCCCCGGAGTCCCGGAACCTGCCGACCAGGTCTGCAGTTTCTCCAGGGCTCTGCTGGCCCACCCCCAGGTTTGCCTTCTTTCCCCGGGTCTTGTCCTCGTCTGCCCTTCTGTTGCCCTGTGCCGAGCAGAAGCAAAATGCTGAGCTGGACTGAGCAGTGGCCTCCTGCCAACATGTTACGTTTCCATTATGGACTGAATTCCGGCCTTCTCAAATTCACAGCCCAAAGTGCCAACCCCTCCCCCACCCAGCTTCATCAGTTTGGGCCACCATAAGCAAATGTGAGCCACAGACATTTCTCACATTTCTGAAGAGTGAAATCCTCAGATTAGGGTAGCAGGTTGGTGGCTTCTCACAGGATTCCTTGTCAGTTTGCAGACAGAGAGCTCCTCTTTGCACTGCTGCACGCCACCAGGATGGCAAGAAAGCTCTGAGATGTTCTGATTACCAGGGCATTAATCTCCTCCACGATGGTGGCACCTTCACGACCTCGTTTGCTCCCAAGTGCCCCATCTTTTAAGGCCGTCACACGTATGAGTTTGGAAAAACACAAGTATTCATTTCATTGCAAAAACTGTATTTGAATAGAGAACTTTAAGGGGGTAATCATGTGTCAATTATGTCTGATATATATGACTTAGGTCCTTATGAAAAGAGCGGGGGCCCAGCGGGATGGCTCAGTGGTCTAAAGCGCCTGCTTGGGAAAGCTTGGGCGGCTTCAGGGACCGCAGTTCGATCCCCGGCACCACATGCTGCGCCAGCCCTGCTCTTGGGGAGGGCTGAGCCAGCCATAAAAATGAATAAATAAATAAATAAAGGTTCTGAAACAAGAAAAAATAAATAAATAAATAAAATGATCTTTAAAAAAATGAATTAAAAAAAAAAAAAAGAAAAGAAAAGAAAAGAGCGGGAAAGGCTTGAGGGATGCCCGTGCGCAGAGAGAAGGCCACGTGGTGGCACCGGAAGCCGGAAGCCGTCTGCAGGTCGGCGAGAGGCCGGGGGTGACTGACCGCACAGGAACGGGACCTCCCAAATGCCGGAACTGTGTGAGAGTGAGTGCGCTGTGTCCGTCGCCTCCGCCTCGGTACCTGGTGCCGCAGCGCTGGCCGACGGAGCCATCTGCCCTGGTCCTTACTCGGCGTGCATGGCTCCTGCCTCTGTGCTGCGGGCTCCAAGCTCCGCACCTCCACTCCTGACCCCTCTAGGATTGAGCACGTGTTTCCTGATGGAGGTATCGATAAGCACGGCCAACAGAAAAGCACCAAGGGCCCCTCCGCTATCCTCCCAACCCTGCGTTTAGAGGCCGCTCTCTGCCATGACCCCTAAGCCCGCAACGTGGCCGGGGTCCTTCTCCCTCGGACGTCCTGTCCAATCAGTCACTGCCCTGCTGAGACCATCTCATTAACAGCCCCATCCAAATCCTGTCCTCCATCTTTCTACATACCTTAAGCCCGGGCCCTCATTATCTCTCACCTCGACCACCGCAACACCCCACTAATTGGTCCCCCCGCAGCTCCTCTCAAGCCCTTAAGTCCATCGCTTCCAGGGTACCTCGAGTTATTTGCATAAAATGCAAAGTGGAATGTGTTTTTCTGCTCTCAATCCTGCGCCGCGCTTCCCTTCCCACCACTTCCCAGCCTGCGTACAAGACTACCACGGCCTTCTTCCTCCTTCCTGTGGGCCTCGTCTCTCCCCACTCCTTGCCCGGATGCTGACACACCAGCCTACCTCAGGTTCCTCGCGGCAGGCGGCTCACCTGCCTCTTTGTGGTGGTAACTCCTCAGACGCAGATGCTCTTCCTGCTCCGGCCTTTTATGAGCCTTAGGGATGAGGTCCAGGTGCACCGCGTCCTCCGCGAAGCCTCTTTGAATCCTGGATGAGACATAGCGCCCTTCACGCATGTGACCAGAGACCCCTAGCTTGGGTTACGTGTCTGCCTCCCTGACCGTCAGCACGGAAGCGAGAAGATTATGAACCGTGCTTCCGCAGTCACTGTCCAGGTTGCCGCAGGAAGTACTTGCTAAGGAAATGCTGGCTAAGTGGGAAGGGAGGGCTCGTTTTATTGCTCAGCAATTCCACAAGCTGTTAATTAACAAAGGAATGAAGGGTCGCTTCCTTGTGGTTTAATAGCACCTTCCTCATCATGTGCTCTGGACTAGAGCGCTATTGCTCCTCCAGGGCGCTATCGCCATTTGCACCCTGCGATTCCTCCTAGTGAAAGCTGTCTAGTGTGTTACAGGGTACTTGGCAGCAGCCCTGCCCTCTGTCACGCAGCTCCTGCCTGCTCCTCATTTGAGACAGTGGAAGGCACTTCCAATGTCGCCACATGTCCACCAGCCAGGGCGGGAGTGCGAGGGGCGGGCCTGAGCAGAGCGGGGACTGCTCGCTGGTACAGACTGACGTTCAACACGGATTCTGAATTTCAGAGCAACTCTGAAGGCGAGGATTCTCAGAAGGTTTTATTTGGTCCCTCAGGATATCAATTATTCTTTGTACAAACAAATCTGCCAGAGTTTATCATATGTCATTAAAGATATTTAAATCAACTGGATATAAAATTTTAAGAGTTTTTCTAATATAATTATCTTATAAAAAGATGAGATCATGTCATTTATTGTTCTATAAAAATGTAGGGCTTCTTTTTTTTCCAAAAAGAAAAAAACCACATATATGCACTGATTCTCATTTGGAAAGGAAAGAGGTCTTTAATTTAATTTAAAAGCTGTTCTCCTTTGGCTAGGAGAGAGGGAGAGCGAGAGAGAGAGAGACGGAGACAGACAGACAGAGACAGAGATGGAGAAACAGAGAGTGGGAAAGAAAGGGAGTCAGAGACAAAGATAGAGACAGACAGACAGACAGACAGACAGACAGACAGACAGACAGAGGCATAGATACAGAGAGACAGAGACAGACAGAAAGGGAAAGAGAGAAGCAAAGATAGAGACAGACACAAAGAGACAGAGACAGAGAGACAGACAGAGGGAAAGAGAGGGAGTCAGAGACAAAGAGACAGACAGAGACAGAAAGAGAAAGAGGGAAATAAAGGGGTTATGTTAACCCAAATGGGGGAGGGGGTTTATGCATTTCCTCTGCACTCTGTAATTCGGACCCACTATTATTGATCATTGCAGTCAATATTAAACAAAGAACAGTGAACTCTATTACACAGCCCGGTCAGGCAAAGGTCAATCCAATGTTCCAGATCACAGAGTTTCTAATATTCAAAGTATTCTATCAATAAACACCCCAAAAATGAAAATATTGAAGAAATTCTTTGAGACAAAGGGAGCATTTCTTATGTGCTAGTAATTACGGGGTTTCTAAAGTGAATCACACAAAGGGGACTCACATCTCTGAGAGGTGGGGGACATAAAAATTAATGACATAGCCGTACTGATGGGGGCATAATTACCAACTGAACAAACACTGTGCAGAAAAGCAATTAAAGTGCATGCCCCAGAAGTCAGGAGGCCATACCGTAATTGAGGTCTGCAGAAGGAACCCAAGGAATTACCTGAAAGAGACAGAAAAAGTACAGCGCGGGTGGAAAGGATAGAGAGGATGGCCTGACCAGAGAACCTCTGCGGATGGACTCAGACCAGCTGGGGCCTGGCAGAGCTGGGGGTAGACCAGAAGCCCGCAGGCCATGCTCAGGGCAGGGGTAAGAGCCACCAGCTCAGGAACTGTTGAAGAACCCCTCCCAGCTATAGTGAAGAGGTAGACTGGAAACCAGGCGTGGAAAGATCAGGAAGGCTCTAGGCTCTCACCTATATCAAGGTTCTCATTCTCTTCAAGCTCAAGCCAAAAATAAAATTCCTGTCCCACCACGAGTATGAACTTTGGAAACACTCAGCTAGGTGAAAGAAGCCAACCGCCAAAGGCCATCTGTGATGTGACTCCGCTCACAGGAAAGAGCTAGGTAGGCAAATCCGTGGCGGCAGCAAGACCCGTGGCCCTTGGGGCTGTGGTCGGGGGAGCAGGGAGGGATCTCTAATGGAGTCTTAGCTACTTTTCCAGTTGTTGAGACAATACGCTGTACCCAGAATGAAAGGAGGAAGCTCACAGCTTGTAGAGTTTTCAGCCCATAATCAGCTGGCTCCACGGGAGGGTGGCATAGCAGGAGGCATTGTGGATGAAAATAGTTCATGACAGAAAGAGTGGAACAAAGCAGAGACAGGAGGAGAAGGAGAGGCAGAAAGGA
>PVJA010022997.1:0-15000 GCA_004027025.1 Myocastor coypus
AGTTCATTCATCCCTTTCCTCTGAGGTCCCATAATCTCCTTGACCAGGAAATTTGGGACACCTCTGAGTTATAGGATATTACAGCACAGGTTTTCTTATATCCTGGGTCTTTATTGACCTTGAAGGGCTAGGGCCAAAATATTGGCTATCCTTATAGCCCTTCTTTTTCTCAATCACATTCCATTTTTATGTTTAAACATTTCTAGTTCTGGGCTGGCCAAATAGCTCAGAGGATTAAAAATACCTGCAAGCAAGGGCACGGGCTCGGTGTTTGATCCCCTGCCTGCCATGCTGGCCGCCCCACCAGGGTATGCTGAGAGGGCAATTGGATAATCCCGGCTCTTGGGAGGTTGGAAACAGGTGGATCACCAAGTCCGATCTAGCAGTGAGACCCTATAGACCTTTTAGACTCTTCAAAACAACAACAAAAAAAGTTCTAGTTCAAGCAATACTATCTTTGAATGAAGTTGGTCAATTATTTCCACTTTTTTGGGATTTCTGATTCAATTTATTTCATTATAGTTCACATATCTCTCTGGTCACAGAACTTATTCCTACAATTAAGATTATGGACCATGTAAATCACGACAATGCTGAGTTCTAATTGTGCGTTGCTATCTTACTTCTATCATTTCCTTTACAACTCAGGAGTTTGGGTGTGATCTGAAACAATGATCTCAGATCAGCATCTTTAGCCTCTTTCTTCTATTAGGATAGTTTAAAGGATGAACTTTACCAGCGCACCCTTCGTCTCTAAAACTAAGCTTAAGAGCTTTCCTAAGCAAAAGCCCACAGTGCATCATTTAGAATGTATTTCAGGCAAATAAAATGTTTAACTCCACGGACTGAAAATGATCTTCACACATAAAATGAAATCTGATCAGTTTACAGCCCCACGTGAACAGGACTCCCAAATTAGGCACTTCCAAATTCAGCACAGGAAACACAGCCAGCTACCAGAGGAATTGGAGAAATCAAAGCTCCTCTAAATCTTCCTTCCATGACATATAAAAGATTCAGCAGAGTAGAGGTCAAAGAATATCAGGACAGGGGGAAGGGTGTGGAGAAAAGTAAAATAGTTGAGTTTTTTAGTATGAAGTGATGGATCCTAATTATTCTTTTATGCAGAAAATCCCTTTGGCTGTACACATGAATAAGAGCTCTTGAGGCAGCAACATTTTTTCTTATAATTAGAAGAAATTATGATGTCTCTCTTGAAAGGCAGAATTTTCCTTATCATGAAAAACAGTGTTCTTTATCATCCTTACTTTTTATTAAAGCCTTCAAAATGAGGTTTTCTTGAGCCTCTTGATATAAATCCATTCCACTTTGAACTGCCGGAACTATTACAATGTGGCCTGACTCATCCTGAGCAATGGCCACACGCTCACTTGCCTGGGATAGTAATGACAGCCAGGTGAATCACAAAGAACACTGAATTGCCTTATCCTGAACCCTGAACTGGCCTGAGATCGTTTCCCAGGGTTCATGGCCCACCCTGTTTAATAGACTGACACATCTCATCATCACGTTCCTTTATTTATTTTTCTCAGTGAGCATTTCTTAAGTGACCCCAGTTGCACAGAAACGGATAAGGTGCTGAATTTGCTGCTACTGCTATGGAAACGAAGCACAACAAAACACCACACATATGATATGATAATAATGAAACAGTGAAGGGAATTTTTTTCTGATTGAATTTAAAAGCATTTGGAAAGTGAATAGCACTTTTTTATTTCCATGTCAACTCCTCATAGGACACAGATTGCACAACTCTTGAGTTGTTATTGGCAACTAATGAAAATATTGACACTAAAAATGCAGAAACGCAGCATAGCATTGCTCTGCTTGGTGGTCCTTGCCGAGCTATGTGAAAATGGCCTTCTTAGAGCATTTTGCACAGAATTTCTCTTAAGAGATTTGTCTTTCAGTATCTGGGGCTCATTCCCCCTCCTTATCTACATGAAACATGCACAAATCATTCATGGGCTCCCTTTTCTCTTTTATCCTTTTTTAGTATTTACTTTAGTATTTTGTTTTTTTATTCTTTCTAATAAACTTCTATTTATTTTTCTCATGTCCCTGAAAAAAGCGTTAGAAGGTCTGGAAAGAAGAAGAAAGAAATTAAAAGTCCTAATAGATGTGCTGCTATGAGTTCCAATAAAAGACTATTTATCCCCAGCATTTAAATATTTACATTAAATTGTAATTGCCTATAATTATCACTCAGTCTGGTTCTACTAGAGAATAAGTTTCTGGGGAAAAAAAGAGGCTATGCTCTGTGTATTTCTACATCTTTAACTACTTAAGCACCATAGTGTGTGCTGATATTTCTTCTGTACCACATTAGATGTTCTACATAAATCATAGTTTGTAGACTGAATTAGTCATTGCACCTAAGATATATACATGTGTCTCTGTTGCCCCTCCAGTGAAAAACAAAGACTCAAAAGAATTTCTGCCTTCAGAAGGTACAAAAATACAAATAAAATAAATGTAAATTAATGTTGATGAAGACAAAATGTTAGCATTCAGCGTAGTTGTGAATACACAGGGCTAGAACCTGCATTGGAATTAGACCATGAACCATACTACCTGCTTGATACTACCACCCAAATACAGGAAAGCAGAAAGCAGAGGGAAGGCATTTAAACTGCTGCCCTGCCCAGGAGATTGTAGGAGATGATTAACCGATAAGATATCATTAAAGAGAATGTCTTGGAGGCTGCCCTGTCCCTGAGCCTCAAGGAAGAAATGATGCCCCCTGTGTTTGTCAGAGAATCACCTGTACCAAGCAAGTTGTAGGAGCAGAGATTTCTGTTTGGCTCAATTGTCTCACATCTCTAACTCTTCACAAATAAATAAGTAAAATACTATGTGAAGTTATGAAATGATGAGCATTCAGTAATTGTCCATTGAGAGTATTATGCTTCATAGTGTACCCTCTGCTTTATCTACAGATAAAAATAATAAAATGCATGCTTTCTGTGATATTAACACATTAGCCCACAAGCAAAGAGTTTTTTTTAGCTTCTGGATACCCTATCAGGTAGGAAAGCATATGCAAATTGTTCCTAAATGCCTCAAACTTTTTTTCCTAAATTGCTTTTGTCAAAAGATATCTAGAAATGTCTTATTTTATTTTATGATTAGAAATACAAGTACCCTAAAGAATATGTGAAAAATTGGACTGGCAATACATCACTTGTAACTTATTATTTTGTGTATATTTATTCAAAACTAATATTATGATCAACATATATGAGGTAAGATCTAAATCAACCTAAGGCAACTGTGAAGATGAGTTAGAGTCCATAATCCCTATAATTTAAATTTAGGAGCCAGGTGTGGTGGCGCATGCCTGTAATCCCAGCACTCGGGAGGCTGAGGCAGGAGGAGTGGTACGAGTTCAAGACCAGCCTGGGCTACAAAAGTGAGCCCAAGGCCAGCCTGAACTGCATAGCAAGACCCTGTCTCAAAAAGACAAAATAAATAAATAAATAAATAAATAAATAAATAAATAAAAATAAATAAATTTAGGGTATAAGAAAGAAAATAACAATAGAAGAATTGGTGCTACTAAGAATACACTGATTCTTTCTTCCAAATACTGTCTATAACCACACTTACTGAAGATTAGGAATTACTGTTTTGACAGCCATAGAGTCTGACAGAGGAAATTTTAAAACAATTACATAATTAGTCATTTAATATTTTATTAAAACATTTGTTGATTTTATAATGAGAAAAGGAGCAAAGATATCTTTAAAATATAATGAAATGCCTCCGTTTAGAGAATAAAAACCATCTAATTATTTTTGAAGAAATACTGTAAGAAATAATCAAGAGCAATATATGATGAGACAAAAGATTAAGGAGTATTCTTTGTCAATGAGCATAATACTATAGTTGAACATAAACATATTGTTAGGGCCAGCGAGATAGCTCAGCAGGCTAAGTTTCTGCCAAGGCAAGTGCAGGGACAAGGATGGGATTCCCAGCACCGCAGGCCACACCAGCCCCATCTCATGTTCACTGAGCTGGCCACAAAACCCAGCGTGATGGTGTACACCTGTATCTCAGTCCTGGGAATGCTGAAAACAGAAGGATCACTGTGAGTCCGAGCTGCATGGTGAGATCTTGTACCAAGTACATAAATAAATTTAAAGAAAAACTATATTGTCATTAAATCAGAAAAAAATAGTTCTCTGCAGTCTGATTTTTGTTGTTTATTTTGACTCAATGCAAGACAAGTTCAGTTTGTCATTGCTCTGATAATTTATATTCAGATCTTGCTTATAGGATTTAAAGAAAATCACTTTGGCTGCCTGTGTGTCCTCAGGACTTCTAACCATAGAGAAATATTTCAAATCACTAAAGAACTGTATTTTTTGTTTGTTTCTTTTTGATTTAGTACGGGGTTTACCTACACAGATCAGACTCCTAGTGATCCTCCTGTTTTCAGTCTCCCAAGCGTTGGGATTACAGGCACGTGCCACCACGTCCTGTCTTAATCGCCCTCACAGTGCAACTCTGGGAGGGGTCTGCGCGGCACTCCTGGGATTGAACCCCTATTCCTGAGCCTGGATAAGTGGGTGCTTTAGTCCACTGAGCTATCTGGCTTTCCCTAAACAACCATTTTATAGTTTCTCTTGATACTTTTGATAGCCTAGGTTTTCATTTGTTTGTTTTACTGTAAATGTATTTTGGTTGTTACAGGGTCTCTCTACACAGCTCGGACTCATAGTGATTCTCCTGTTTTCAGCCTCTCCAGTGCTCAAATTATAGACAAGCCATTACATCCAGACTCTGACCCGTTCAGCCTCCACTGCAGAAAGGGCTGGCACAGGAGGTGGTGCAGGGGATGGAATCACAGTCCCTCACTTACCTAAGCTTGCCTGAGCAGGTGCTTTAGTCTGCTGAGCTTTCTTGGAAGCCCCATAGATTTTTTTTTTTTTTTATGTAACCACAGATATAATCTATGTAGGTGACCCTTTTCATTTCTACAAAATGTCTGTCATTGCTGACATAGAATGAATGCTATTTCACCCACCGGCTAAGTTTTTTCTCTCCTGTTTTCAGCCTGGGTGAGAGCTGGGTGTCTGAGAGTGCCATCACTTCTGACCATCAGCTCACCTCTACATCTTTCGGGTCCCAATACGGGGTTCGTAGAGCGTGCCCCCTTTCAGTGAGTGGCTGGATCATAAGGAGTTAACATAGTTTAAGACTTGAAAGAGAAAAAAGTTACTGGCAAAAAAGGCTTACAGCTAAATAATAAGTGCCAAGGTTGAGGCTGCTCTTTCTTGCTTTAGTGCTAGAGCTGCATTATTCACAACTGCCAATCAGCTAATCTGAAAAGAATTTGTTCTTTACTGCATATCTCCTTTATTGCTCCCACCCCATTGGTCTGGTGTACATTGCCTCCAGCTAGGAGGGTTTAGAAATAGTTCCTAAACAGACAACAGATGCTGGACTGTGAAGCGAAGGGCAGTGGACTCTGGAGAGAAAGGACTTTCGCTCACCCTCATTTCCTTTTCACGTTTAGCCTTTGCTACTACTGAGCTGAAAAACACAAGCCACTGCAAAAGGAGAAATCGCCTGTCAATTTCTAGAAATTCAACATGGAGCTGTTAGTGAAGATTCAGGGAGCAGGACTGGCTGCAGGTTTCAGAGATATTGGTGGGAAAAAAAAAAAAAAAAAAAAAAAAAACCTTACTCTACAGGAATAGAATTCAAACAAATTAGTCTGTGGTCCCTGTTGTCTGTGCTGGGCACTACTGCCCAGTAGGCAAGGGAATTGGGCCTCGTGATTTAAGGGTGAAAACAAAGAGCTCTGCAGATGAAGCTGATTCGTGTTCTGCAATTATCCTTACACTGACATTTTGAGCACCTTTATAAATGCTTGTTATGTTATTATGGTAACTGTGTGCATTTGTGCGCCTACACCTATGCGCATGAACAATGTAGTGGATATAAAACAGACATATGCATAAATAATTGGAGATGCATCTTATAACGAAGCCGAGAGTGGTATCTTAAAAAATCTGATTAATGCCCCAGGGTACCTTTTCCCTTTAGTGTATTCATGAAGAACCAGTTAAGAATGTTGGAATTTATGTTGGTCTACTGGGGAGTAATTATCACTCAATGCATCAGCAGTGAAAAATCAGAGATTGTTGCCAGCTTTCTTTACTTCCAAGTCAAATCTAAAAATTCTCCTATATTGAGTCAAATGGTCTTTGTTCATTCCTTGTGTTAATTCACCAAATAACCATGAAGGGGTAACACTGGCTTAATTTTGCAGATAACACAGATATAAAAGGCTCTGCTTTCTAAGGCAGAAATTGGTGCCTGCTCTGAAGAGGGCACACACTGGGAGGATATCGAGCTGGTCAGCTTGCTGGGAGGTGGTGTTTATTTTGTCCCCAGCTGCCTTGTTTTTGGTTCTTGTCACTGGACAATGGTGCATGGATCTGTTCGGACTACAGCCACAGGCTGCCGCCGCTTGTCAGTACTACTAACACCCAGGTTTATGCTGATCCCATCCCTCTGCTTATGCAGGACAACAAGACACTAGAGTGCCATCGCAAGCCAGGGTGTCATTGTCAGCTACCAGTGATAGGGCCAACATTTATCTTCTCAAGACATCCTCCCTGCCCCGAGCCACCAACTCCACTCTTGTCTTCCTACTTGCCTGCCATATTTATCCCAGTTTCATGCCCTACTTTGTCTCAAAGTCCTAAACCTATTTCCTGCCATTCCACTAACTCCCATGTCACTCTCCATGTACATCTCTAAGGGAGGAGGCTGAGAGTAGAAGTGACCAGATAGTCTGTAGCACTGAAGAGCATGTGAAGAGGTTTGCATAGAGCCCATCCTGATGCTGGCAAGCAATAGCCAAGCAATAGTGTGGCCCTGAGGGATGAGACATCCATCAATCTGAAAGCAGTGTCTGGGTGAATGAACAACATCAACAACAAAATATCTAAATTACTTAATTTTAAAAGAGACAGTGGTTCCTAAAACAATGACCTAATTTTAAATTTTCATCATAAACAATTCATTTCTTGAGACAGATCACTGAGAACCCAATGAAAGCATGATTTATCTTCCCAAAGAATCTGCCTCTTCTTCCACCATGACATGCATTTGTGATGTCAGTTAAATGTGGTTTTGTGAGGCACAAACTGTACTCACGTGCCTTACAGATGTGCACATGCGCACTTAATTTCCTCAGAAATTGCAGCTAGAGAGCTGGAGAGTGTAAAAAGAAGGTGAATGTACGGAGGGAGGAAGGGGAGCAAGGAGAGAAAGAGAAAGCAGAGCCCATGAAAGCAAGAAGAAAATAAAAATCCAAAGGACT
The DNA here is from genome assembly GCA_004027025.1 of Myocastor coypus. Lineage (NCBI taxonomy): Eukaryota > Metazoa > Chordata > Mammalia > Rodentia > Myocastoridae > Myocastor > Myocastor coypus. Next base: position 7,364 of record PVJA010022997.1, read on the forward strand.
CACGGCACTGCAGTTTTACATACAGGCCTGTAGGAGCAAACGGAATGTTATTAGACCATAAAAGCACATCAGGCTGATTTATGGTTTCTGATCAAGGTTTCTGTGAAAATTACTCTGCATCACCAGCTCAAGGTGACTGCTACCATTAATGTGTGGAAAATAAATGAGATGGGGAGGCCGATAGCGGAGGAAGGAGAGGAAGCACCAAGGCCGTTTGAACAACGCAGGCTCCCCATTTTGTTTTACAGTGCAGAGAAGCCTGTCATCAAAATGATTGCTGTGGGGCAGGGAAGGCAATTCCTGGTAATTAGATCTTATGGCACATCGCTGGTGCTTTCTTATGTCGAAGGTATCAAGATATTAGGACAACACCTGCTTTCTGCGTACCGTCTTTGTGCTTTATTCTGCTCATATTCGGACACAGCAGTCCAAATTTAGGGGAAAAGCTGCCACACTTCTTTTATGATTCCATTTCTTTCTGATAGCATTCATTGTCTGCCTCTTGTTTTCCTGATTCTCTTTACTGCTAACAGTATTCTTCTCAAAATAGTCCTTCAGATCTGAGCCTTTTTGAAAGAACTGAGATCTGGAAACATTTTTACATGCTTTATTTAATTACTACAACAGAATCCACCCGTTTTCCTGTTTTTACCCCTTTCTAATTCATCTCCAAAGCATTCCATAGATGCAGCGCTATGCTACATGTTTAGAGGTAAACAAATCCCACACATCACAAGGTTTTCATCCAAGACACTTGTGAAAGATATAAATGTTGTTTGCTTGAAAAATGTCCTTCTTGTCCTCTTGCTTATACTGAATGGCTCCCTATTGATGTAGGGTTAAGCATCATTATGTGTGGATGGATTTTGACTATACATGCATGTAAAGATTACAGTGTTTTAAAATGTTTGTAACAAATGAGTAAATTGAAAGGTTCTCAAATCTTTTTATTGCATTTCCTTTCATGCTCCTTAAAAGCTGCATCTTTGTGCTTCTGTGTAGCAGCCCACATCTGAAACATGTCAACGTATGCTTTCACAGCTGGCTGTTACTGTGGTGATGGTAATTAAGAATTATGGCTGCAAGGGAACCATGGGAAGGAGAACATTCAGCACGTCCAGTCATGAAAGTACAGAGACGCTTCCCTCACCCTGTGTATTAAACAAGTCATTTTATTTCACTGAGACATCCCCCTCCACTGCCCACACAAGGCAATATTGAGATATCCCTCTGCCCCTCTGCAGACATACACTGTGGAATACTACCTAGAAAAAATATTGAACATGGGTCCAGCTCATGCATGTTCTTATGATTTGCAACTAGTTGTTCCCCCACAGCTTCATGTAAATCATGAAGCTGTCAAGCATGCAGCTCAAGGGTCAGGGCCAGAGAATGAGGGCCGGGCTTGAGGGGCAAGGCCACTGAGGTCTGGAACCATTACTCCATCAGATGTGCCTTCCCACCCGTCCTCTCCACCTGGTAGCTTGTGTTGAAGGAATAGAGTAGATCATCCTGGACATGACAGCACCCCAACCTCTTCTCCAGATGCTACAGAGTGAGGGCAGTGTCTTGAAACCTCCAGTAACTGTGAGCTAAATAAACCTTTCCTCCCCTAAGCTTATATGTCAGGTATTTGCCCAGCAATAAGAGAAAAGTAACTAAGACAGGATTTGGTATACCTGGACTGGGGCCATTGCTGTAACTAAACCTGTCCATGTTGATTACAAGCTTTTGGGGTTGGATTATGGGAAGAGATAGGAAAGGTTTAAAGACATTGCCCACAAGAGAAGCACTGAAAGAGCTTCAGCCTCTCTATAAGGCAGATTCTGATCAGAGCTCAGATCAGAAGACTGATAGGAAATCTGACTGCAAAGATCAGGCTGGGGAGGGTTCTGTTAGGAAGAAGGACTGCATTGGTTGTTGGACTCCAGATCATTTGCGGTTTGTTTTGGAAGAAAGTTTGCCTGAATTTTGTCCGTGTCCAGAGACTTTGCCTGAGACTGAAATTAAACATGGATGACTAATTAATCTTTCAAAGGAAATTTCAAAGGAGTCAAATATTGGGGCAGTGACATGATTATTGTTGGGGGCTCTTACTCAATCATATGTTGAGAATGAAGAGCAAAGAGACCAGCAGAATGATTTAAAATGTTCTGAGTCTGGCCAGAAAGAAAGCACCAGGAAGGCTGTGGACTGCAAAGACAGAGCTGAGATCTACATCGTCCAGGAGGAACAGGAAAATAGAAAAGATGTCCTGAGGGCATCAAGGAGGTGGCAGGTTCTCTCTGTTTGTAATCTCAGCATAGCAAGGGTGAGGGACTTTGTTTTGAAGAGAAAGCCACAGAGCTCAGTGTTTCTGAATGGAAGAAGCAGCCACACCAGATTACAGAATGGCACCAGCATAGAAAATTTGTTTCTCAGAATCAGGGTCAGGGTGCTCAGCAATCCAGGCACTCAGCCCTTGCAGCCCAGAGAAAGGATAGCTTGGCTACTGCTTCAGCTGGCAACAGACCTTGGCATCATTCACATGGCGTTGGTATTAGGTGCATACAGTATTCAGAAGTTCTGAGGTTAAGAGGGCTTCCGCCTTGATTTCAGAAAGCCTGGGAGGCCAGACAATGTGTTTTGGGGAGGGCAGTATATGAAGCTGTGAGTGAGAAGCCTACTTCATGGAAACTACAGAAGTTTGAAAAAGCCATGACCATGGACCATCTAAAGAAAACTGCAAAGAGGAAGCAAAGCCAGTCTGAGAAAGAAGCTATGGGAGCTACCAGCAAGAGTGCCTGAGAGGTGGAGTCGCATGGAGCTCACGATGTGCCGCAAATTGCTTCAGATATTCTACATGGAACTATAGGACTTAGTGTTTGTCCTGCTGGATTTTGGGTTTATTGTGGTCCCAATAGTTTGTATCCTTCTGTGTATACCGTCGAGAATGGCAATGTTTACCTTGTGCCTTTGCATGTTGGATATATTTAATTTTTCCTTTGTATAGGGTCTCACAGTTGAGAGTTTGCCTTGGATCTTGGAGGAAACTTGGGACTTTGACTTTTCAGCAATGCTGAAACTTTTGGGACTTTGGCAACTCTTAGAGATGAACTAAAATGACTTTTGCAGAAAGAGATGTACATGAGATTTTGGGGGTCCAGAGGCAGAATATTATGGTTTGTACCTAGTTGTTTCCACAAAGCCACCTGTAAGTTGAGGAGCTGTCAAACACTTAGTTCGAGAGGTAGGGCCAGAGGACCAGGGCAGTGCTTCAGGGACTGGGCAACCAAGGTGCAGAACCGTTAAACTATCAGCATGTGCCTCTCCCTCCTACCTGGCCTGTCTTGGAGGTATGGAGTGGATCATTCTGGACATAACAGCACTCTGGCCCCTCCTCCAGACTATACAGAGCAGGGGCAGTGTCTTGAAATCTCCAGTAACTGTTAGCTAAATAAACCTTTCCTCCCCTAAGCTTGCATGTTAGTTATTTGTACCAGCAATGAAAGAAGAGTTACTAAAACACATGTGTTCTAGAATTCTGTTTCAAAAGCTCAAATATAGCTCTATTCCCAATGTATGGACTACAAGAAAGCTTAGAAGGCTTAATTTAAGCAAATAACTCTAATATTCAGACTTTTTTTAAATAAAGCTGTCACCCAAGTTATTTCATTCATTCTTCACAATGGTGCAAACTGATCATTACATAGCTGTGGTTTCCAGCATATAGATGGAAGAGCAAGCTCAATAGAGCTAAGCATTTTGCCTGCAATCATTTCACTCCCAGTAATGGGGCCAAGTTTGCTGTTTTGTTGTGGTTCTGCATAGAGCAGCAAGCAAGACCCTGGGCAGTGTTTGTAAGCTCTTTCATTTCCTTTGTTCATTCAATTTTGTACATAGTGAAAAAATTCTGTGACATTGATAGTCCTTTCTTCTGTTTCAGAATCTTCTCTATGAACCACACTAGGAAGAGACAGTGCAGTCCCTACAAACATCCTGGAAACAGCGAGATACAACTGTCTTCAGCTATTCCTGATTCTTTCTCTAACACATCATATGAATGCATTTAAATTAAAAGAGAACTTTGAGAATGGGAGAAAGTAGAAGTCTTAGAAGAACGTAATCATCTGACAATGATAGTTGCATTTTAAGACTAAAATTTAAGTCTTAGAATAATGACTAACCTGCATCATAGGACAAATAAATAAACAAAACAACAAGAACAACAACCACAAAAATCTTCGGAGATTCCAGAAGAATGCATGCTAAAGCAAAGCATTTCCAGAAATATTGCCTGACTACTACTGCTTGACAGTGAGGATACAAACTCAGTGAATTTAATATGTGGCCTCTGTTGCATCAGGGCCCTTCCTGCATTTGTACTATTTTTCTTTAATTTGATAGAGGCCACTTTTTACAACAAACACTCTACAATTTAGTTTTGTTTTTAAGCTTCAAGAAGATTATTAATTCCTCTTTGGGAAGGTGCATCGGTGTTTGAAATTCAGCCACCCATGAGACTTGTAGGACTTTTATAGTAGGTGGGTTCTTGCATTAAAATGATTTATTCCATGATAAATGGGCAGTTGATTGGTGACAGATTCCTGCTCCCACCAAATCTGTTTCAGAAATTTGTCCTTTGACTGTCTTTATATACTCCATCGTGTATCTGTGCTCTGATTCAGCTAGGAAACTTGATTGATATTGTCAGAACTGTACTAATTTTGATGGAGAACTTAGAGTTTTGAAATCGAAATATTACATGTCCCTTCCTTGAGTTGGTCTTCTGCAGCCTAAGTCTCAGTACTCCCAATTCCCTCTTTTCCTCCCTTCTTCCTAGGAGATGAAATATGTTAAGTTCCAACAGGCAACTAGACATTATGTGAAATAAATCAGACATACAGCTTAAATACAAGTACAGTATCTCTTATTTGATTAAGGTTAAGCGTAAGTAAAGAGCAAAATAAAGAATTTGTGGTAGGAAATGATAGTATAATGTGTGTTTTGCAGATGGGATGAAGTTCAAGAACCTGAGAGCAAAGGATACAGAGAACAGAAGAGAGAATATAAAGATTTAAGACCTGTCATGTATGTGTACCAAATACCACAGTGAATGTGAACAACATATATTATGAACATGAACTAAAGATAATAATAGTAAAATAATAATGAAAATAGGGAAAAGGGTTCTAGAAACAGAGGGAGGGATGTAGGTGGGGATGAGAAGGGGAATAAAGGAATCAAGATGTATTACATGCATGTACCTACTTGCAAAGACAAATGTAAGCTTCATGTATTGCAAACATGTACTAGTAAAATTAAAAAAAAGAAGTAACTGGAGACTTTATTGAGAAAAAATGAGCATAACTTTTAGCCATGTGAAAAGAAAATTAAGCAGACCTCAGTGTCTAGTCATCCTGGCTGACAAACTATACAAAAAATAATAATAATAATAATAGTGTTACAAGAACATCTGAGCAGTTTCCTAATTACCTTTGCAAAGGTGCCAGCTTCTTTGAACTCTTCCATTTACTGCAGGATTGTTGTGGATACATCAGAACCAATTGGGTTTGCTAATAATAAGGCATAATGAACACCTGACCAAAATAGTCAGTGCACACTATTGTAACAAGTTAAGGTAAAATGAGTGACTGTAAAAAATCAGAAACATATTTCTTACAGTACTGGTAACGAAACAAAAGATCAGGCTGCCAGGAAGAGAGGGCTCTGATGACGACACCATTGAAATAGCAGAAAGCACAAGCCCATACTAGCTTCTCTGAAGAGCAGCCATTCACTTTGTGAAATATCCACGCTCATGCATTGATTACTTCACAAAATTCTCACCTCCAAATACCATGGTACTGGGGAACAGATTTCAACCTGTGCGTGGGGATGGGACAGAAACACTGAGGCATAGTAGGTGAGGAACCCAGTGCTTGGCTGAGAAATCCACCCAGTGGCCCGGCCTGCAGCCACACATGTCCACATTTTAGATGGACAAATGAGTAAAACTAAGAGTAAGAAGAGATGGAGCTACCTTGCTTCCCAACACAACTGCAGCTATCTGTCTTCTTCCTCAGGGCAACAAGCAGCAAATATTTGCATCTCCATTCTCCATAAAGTGCACAGTAGACATTACGTTTCCCCATAGAAATCCTGTCTTTTCTTTCAGACAACTGTGTAGAGGTAGAGTGCCGCTCTTACATCTTAGGAAACCTATCACAGGATGCATGCAAGTCCTGGCAGCGGATAGAAATAATTTACCTCTCAGCCCCTATGGCCCAAATCCCCAGGCATGTACATTTCTTCAGAGAATGAGTGCTTACACAATGGCTGATGTTTTGTACGCTTTGCTGTAAGAATACCCAGCAATTTTTTTAAGTACTATAATTTTGAAAATTTGCATTTATTTCAGAATACATCATCTAGTGGCCAATCAGACAAAAGAAACAAAAATTACAAAGCTCTCGATAAGCAGATCAGAGCCTTTCTAAACTTTACATGACAAACACAATTTTTCATAAGAAATATCCCGTTTTCCTTGTTTTCTGTGCTTGGTTTGGTAAGTCTTGACCAAGAAATTTCCTAGCTATTCATTTCTTATAGCTACAAAAGAAGTCATCTCAAGCACAGTGTAAAAGAAATGATACTACCATTAACCATTCCATCGTGGCACACTGTGAATATTCAAGGTTTTTCTGGCATTGAAATTTAACTCTTCTTTCCTTCCTTTGCTGCAGAAATTTAAGTTGAAAGTTAAGTGTTCCTCCCCCTCAGTAAGACAGAAATCTATTGTTTAATTGATTAACTCTGGCTATAAAGTTCAGAAAAATCCGTAGTCATGGAACCATCATAATGGTAAGGTACTATGGGGAGGGTAAACCAGAAGGAGGCTAGGTACTTATTCGATGTCTTGGACAAAGGTAGGTATTAGATGAGCTTCTCTATCAAAGTAGAAGGATATTCAACCTAACTCAGAAAAAAGAGAAAAGAGAGACTCTTGTGGTTCATCTCAGAAAATGGGCTGCCCTAGCAGAGGCCTGTTTGAACCAAACCTGATAATACATTCTAAAACTGATAGGAAATGTTACATCCCCCGAAAAGACAGTAACTAAAAACTACCTGGAAATTGGGACAAAGCAAATTATCATGTCACTACTGCACCTAGGGGTTATTGGCTGTCCTTTCTGTTATTTTCACAGAATATTTTCCTTTACTTCCAGATATGAGTTTGCCCAGAGACAGTCCACCAATAGTGAAGCTTGTCCAGGTTGCAGGATATTCTGGGCCAGCATTAGACTTTACCCCACTGCTGGCCACATGCTAGGAGCTTAACTATCTGAACCACCACAGGGCACTCCTGTGAGTGAAATAAACAAGAAGGTGTGGAATGTGCAGCAATAGAGAAAGAAGCTAGAGACCTACTGAGGTTTGGGTGTTTTATCTCATAAAAACAAAGGTCCTCATGCTGTGAAACAGCCTGCCTCCACTCTCAGGGTGGGACACTCAGGTGAAGTCTGAGGATCATGATCGTGCAAAGGCTTGGAACATCTGCTGTACATCTGCACTGGAAATTCCCTGAAGTATTAGATTGACTTACATAAAATGGAAGATGTTCAATCATTTTGACTTGCTAAAATGGAATTTCTATT
>PVJA010022997.1:20000-33563 GCA_004027025.1 Myocastor coypus
AAAATGAGGAGCTGAAAATTTTCAAAATTGAGAAATATTATAAACCCATGGGTCCAAGAAGCCCAATAAATCTGAAGGACAAGAAACATGAAGCAACCTCCTCCAGTGCATTACAGACAACTGGTCAAGACTACTGTTAACTACTGTTAACAGGAAAGCATTTCAGGATGGGGGAAGGGTGAGAAGTTCCCTGAGAAGCAAGGTAAGTACAGAAGACAGTGTCAACGGATTCCTTGTTGAAAGCAATACATTCAAGAAGGTAGTAGAGTCATGTCATTAACTGAACTTATCACAAATATCAATGCTAGATGCCATGAACTCTATGTCCTGGAAAACATGTTTTTTAAAAAAAATGTTTCCCCGAAATATAAAAAGATGAAAGATGGGCGGGCAGTATAGCTCAGTGGATTTAGCACTTACTTAGAGGAAGCACAAGGGCCAGGGTTTGGTTCCTGGCCCCTTGTGCCGTGCTGGCCCTGCGTGGTGGTGCACATCTGTAATCCCAGCCCTTGGGAGGTACAAACAGGAGGATCACTATGACTCAGTAGTGAGGCCCTGAAAAAAAAAAAAGATGAAAGAATTTGTCACCAGGAGACTTACACTATAAAACTCTTCAAAGGCAGTGTGCAGTGATGAATGTCCATAATCCTAGCCTCATGAAGCTCAGGTAGATGATCAGCTTGAGAATCTTAGCAAGACCCCATCTCAAAATAGAAAAGTAAAAATAAAAATAAAACAATAAAGCCTGGAGATATAGCTAAGTAGTAGAGTCCTTGCCCAACTTGCACGACCACTTGGGCTTAGTCTCTAGTACATCAAAATACAAAACAGAGCAAGGGAAGAAGGGGAAAAGGAAGAAAAGGACTAAACCCAGTGCTTTATGGCTCTAAACCTAGAAATGAGGGAGCATAAAGCTAAAAGATCATAAATTCCTACAACTTAATGAAAGATCCTCAGAATAATACTTTTTAGAAAGTTAGAGATGGAGTTCAGTGGTAGAGTTATCTTAGGTTTAAACCCAAATACTAAGAGAAAAAATAAATAAATGAAGCCAAAAATAAAATGATCACAAATAAGAAAACATTTTTTTTTAAATTTGAAGTATGATAGATTTAAACCTAACCACGACATTATTGTAATATTTATTGTCATTATCTAAATATTCTAGTTAAAATGCAAAGATAATCATAACTGATTTGAAAAGGAAAGAAAATTAACCTATATTTTTTGGTAGCAGGTATTGAATTCAGGACCCTGTCCTTGGCAGACAGGTGCTCCACTACTGAAGTATTAAAAAAAAAAAAAAAAAAAAAAAAAAAACCTCCACAAATCCAGAGACCCAACCCAAAAATGGGCATTTGAGATAAATATATCTTTCTCAGATGGAGAAATACAAATGGAAAATAAATATATGAAAAATGTTCAACATCAATGCTCATTCAACAGATGCGAATTAAAACAATACTGAGACTCCATCTCACTTAAGAAAGAATAGCTATCATCAAAAAATCAACCAGTAGCAAATACTGGCATTGTGTCAGGGGAAGGAACCGTTTTCCACTCTTGGTGGGACTGTAAACTGGTACTACCACTGTGGGAATCAATGTGGAGATTCCTTTAAAAACTAGGATTAGAGAGATCCCACTTGACCCAGGTATACCCTTCAGGGTATCTTCCAAGAAGAATCAAAACACTGTACCACAGCAGTGTATGTGCAATCATATTTATAGCAGCACAGGTTGTAACAGATGAATCTTAGAAACAATCCAAATGCCCATGAACTGAGGAATGTATAATGTATATATAATGGATTACTACTCAGCCATAAAGAAAGATAAACTCAAGACTTCTATCAGTAAGTGGACACAACTCAAGTCCATAATCAAAAGTTAAATAAGTCAAGTCAGACTCACATTTTATTGTCTCATTAGTATAGAGAAACTTAAACCATAAGATTCAAGGCACACAGCGGATATTGTGGGTAGGGAAAAACCTGTTTGAAAGAAAATAAAATTTGATAGGAGTAAGGAAAAAAAACAGGAAAGGAAAAGATGCACAATGAATTTCTCTTAGTGCATTGAAAATAAAGTTTGGGGTTAATACATTTTCAGACAATATTTAATGCCTATATCTTCTCTGAGCAATTACTATGAGTCCAAAGTATGTGGTGTCTTAATTATTGTTACTCTTACTAATCTATTTTTAAACTATGTTACTGTTATTTTTAGTTATTTCTGTTTAAAATTGTAAAACAAATAAAATAAAAAGAAAAAAATCAAAAAGACCAAACTAGGGTGTGTTGATGCCTCATTGTAATTTTACTGGCTAACAATGTTGGTTATTTTTTTATATTTTGAGGTCATTTATATTTCTTCATTTGAGAAATAATTATTTATCTCATTCATGAATTTTAAACTGGATTAGTTAGCTTGTATTACATTTTCTGAGTGCCTTATGTATTCTAGATATTTATTTTTTATCACCTAATCTGTTTACAAATGACTTCTCCCAATCTGAAGATGCTTTTCACCCCTTGATTGGTCCCTATTTGTAGAAAACACATTTTCCAACGTATGTGAAAGTCAGTCTGTGTGCAGAATAACTACTACTAGAGACTCAGATTGATGTGAGTGAGAGGGAATAGGTGTTAGAAAAAGATTACTGGAGCAAAGCTATATGGAACATAAGTTCTAGACTTTTCTCACATTGGGTGACTGCAATTCTTAACAACCTATTACATATGTTAGGAAGATCTAAAGGAGGGGAAAATGAAGCTCTATATGTTAAATAACAGCGAGAAGATTCTTAATTATTTATTTCGATCAGGGTGTGTTGCAGAATATGTTAAAATACTACTCTCTAGCATGTTAATATATACAATGATTATATTATAATTAAATCATAAAAAGGGCTTAAATCAAGACTTTAAAATAATTGTATGAAAATATAAGGAGAAAAATATAGTTTAGAAAACACATAAAGGGCTGGCGAGAAGGATCAGCGATCTAAAGTGTCTGCTTAGTTAAGCCGAGACAACCTCAAGGACTGCAGTTTGATCCCTGGCACCACATGCTGTGCTAGCCCCATCCCCAGGATAGGCTGAGCCAGCCATAATATGAAATAATAAATAAATAAATAAATAAATAAATACATACATACATACATACATACATACATACATACATAACATAATATATTCTACAGGAGCCTAACAATAAGAATGTGGAAATAGTAATAATGTTACCAGACTAATTGGAATCCAGGCTAAGAAATATGAAAAATGTAAAAGGCTATTTGTTGATAGAAGAATTGGCTTGCTATGCCTGGTATTTCTATGTACTTAACTAGAAGCAGAACTGCAAAGCCCAAAGAGACTTCCAATGGTATTTATATTATAAAAGGATTTGTTTCAATGTTTGACTCACATGTTGGCAAAGACCAGCAGGTGTGAGACTTATTGAGCAGGTAGCAGTTTACAAGTGAACTTCATTTTTTGTTGTTGTTTTTGGACAAGGGCATTCACATTAAATTGTATCCTGTATCAGTTACTTTATTCTCATTCCTGGGACAAAATATCCCATGCACAACATGAAGGAAGGAAAGGTTTATTTAGCTCAGAGTTTCTGCAGGTTTCAGTCCATACGCAGCTGACTCCAAGGTAGAGTGCCACCTGGAAAAGCAATTCATGGCAGCAGAAAACAGAAAAACAATAAGAGAAGGACAGGAGCAGTGACTGTGGACACAGAGGCAAGCCTCTGTCCCTTCCATTGCATGCAGGCTATCTTCCCAGGGTGGGTGTAGCACTCACACCCATAATTGCAGCAGCCCTTATACCTATCTAGAAACCCTCCTGATCATGTCATGAGACCCTGGGGGATAACTAGACACAACCCATAACATATCCTGTTCCATTTTTATTATTATTTTATGAGACAATTCTTGCTCAGATGATAAGTTACCCAGACTAAGCTTGAACTTGTTATCTTCCTATCCCAGTCTCCCAGAGTGCTGGAACTACAAGTGTGTGCCACCATTTCCAGCTATAAGCACAAGAATTAGGGTTCCAAAGTGTGCTATATTTCACTTAGAAATGTATTACAAAGATAGGCCAGGCATGGTGGTGCACACCTATAGCCCCAGCATTTGGGAGACTGAGGCAGAAGGATCGATGTGAGTCTGAGATCACCCTGGGCTACAAAAGTGAGCTTGAGGTCAGCCTGAATAGCATAGTGAGACCCTGTCTCAAAAAGTCAAAAAAAAGAAAAAAAAAGAAAGAAAGAGAGAGTGAGAGAGAGAGAGAGAGAGAAAGAAAGAAAGAAAGAAAGAAAGAAAGCAATTACAAACATTCTCAAAGAGGATCTAAGTATTCATTCTAAAAAGGGAATACATTTTACTGTACACAAATGATGTCATAATAAATTATAAATTTATATGTACTTATAAAATATGAAATTACAAAAGTATATATAAAAAAGCTTAATTGTCCCATGACACTAAAATTCAGAGCTACCCTTCTTAGCCAGCCTTCTCCCTGTTCCCAGGGGCAACACTGGCTCTGCTGACCTCTTAACAGCTGTGCTTTTCAGGATTTTGTTTTAAATCCTTTGCTTATTGTGCACTGTAAATTTCTATTGATTGATCTTATATTTATTTATCACTCCTACATATATTTTCAAACCTAGTATCACTGATCTTTTCCTGAATTCTAAGGAGTGGGGCTCCCTGAATGTTCCACAGGAAACCCTGTGGAATTATGCCATCACCGCAGGTGTCGAACATTTATCGTGCCTGGTTCAAGATTTACAAATTCAGGAGGAGTCTGAGTGTCCTGTGGGACCCTGTTGAATCTGGCCCAGACCAACCAGCTGCACAGAAGCTTTGTTGCGCATCGAACTGTCAACCCCTGCTGCTCCCCAGGGTAAGAGAAATCTTACTAACTCATGCCCCACCACTCTTCCACCATTGCTAAGTCTAGGTGATTACTGGGAATTTCAAAAATGCTCAAACACAGGAGCAAAATGCAATTTCAATCCTCTAATCCACTCAGAACAAATACAGGAGACAAGGACATTCATAAAAGAACTTGGAAGTCACACAGTTGAAATTTCTGAAATGATAGCAACTGAAGTAAAGAACTGTTCTATCATTTATGTAGGCACCTTACAGGGAATAGAAAGTAAATCCAGAATATGATGAGTAGAGTAATAATTAACTTTTCTTTCTTTGTTTTTTGTTCGTTTATTTGTTTTGTTTTTTGGCAGGACCAGGTTCAAACTCATGACCTTGCACTTGCCAGGCAGGCACTTGTGTTGTGGAGCTATTTCCTCAGGCCCGATTTTTCATGTTAAGAAGGAATAACATAAGTTAGAAAAGAGCACACCCTGCATTCACTACATGCACGACAACCTCCTTCTTGTCTTCTTGTAAATGTTTCACGAACCCAAGTGAAAATGATCTAGTTAATTTCACTGGAAGCAACTTGGCATGACATCTATATAGCACATGGAGGAGGGTACAAAAGGAAATTTCCTGAGCTTCTGGCTTCAGCATGGACTGACATTTATCCAGGATTTCTTTCTAATCACACCACTACATAAACAATGGTTTATTTGAATCCCTGGCTTCAGCATTCAAATACTAAGCTTAGACTTTTCTTCTATATCCCTGAGAAGTACTAAGTAGTGTACAGTGACTGAAAAAGGAATACACATATTCCCTATGTAACAACCTATCTGTTCAGCTTTATGACTAGTGTATGCTGTTCACACCTCACGACTCAGACTTACTTGTCCTTTTTCCATTCATCCCTGTGCATCTTATTTATTGTGCCTCTCTGTCTCTATTGATTCTATAGTACTATAATTTTTGCTGATTGTTCTGTATAGTACAGTACTATAGTTTTATGATCTGTTATATATTATAGAACTACAAAGAAGAGTTATGCAAATAAAAATAAAGTCATCAAGTTAGTGTTTCCTTTGACTATTTGTCCTGAAATTATAATATACATAAAATAATTCCACAGTTAGCGACCAAGTCAATTAATGACCTAGTTACTGGTCAAAAACTCGGTTGTTAAATAGGGACTGACCGATAAAACCATTGGTGACAGATTCTGATAGCAGCTCACATTGTGCCTCCACTCTACATGCTCTCTAAATTTGATTATGTAGATCTCTGCTCCAGCCTTGGCTTCCTACACTTCTGAGCCAGGAATACATCCATTGCTCAGGCCTATACACAAAGAAAACTTCCCGGTGATGATTTCAAGTCTCAGACAAGCATTCTCTCTTATTTAATGAATTTCTTTTGAAATCACTTCCTACTGCATGGAGTACTGGAATAACTCCCTTCATACCCTTGGAAGCTTAATTGATAATATAAGATGCTGTATTACCTATACAATATCTCTGCTTTATTTTATTAAATGTCATGTATGTTATATGGCTTTTATTGCAGGGCTTGGTACAGGATTTCTTATCTTTGGCACCTCTGACATTTTAGATGAGATAATTTTTCATTGTGAGGAACTTGATTTTGCATTATTGCATGTTTGATAGAATTCCTGCTCTCTACCTTTGAATAGTACTCCTCTCGGTGATCAAAATTTGTTAATGTCTCCCTTTGAGCAGAGATCACCCTGCTTAAAAACTATTGACCTAAGCTTTATCTGGGTACAACAAAAATTAACAATTTTGACAGTAATATTAATAATTAGTGTTATTGACATACTGAATAAAAATTGTTTTATAGGTGTGACAAGCAATGACACAAAAGAAGTTAACATATTATCCTGTCATTATCCTTGTGGAAAAAAGGACTTCAGTTGGGAGGCAGTGAGCTGAGATGAAAAGGTCACAGTCTTAGGACCTACGGTAATGAAGGTGGCTCCAACGGGAATGCAGAAGTAGGGATGTGCCCACGCAGCTCTTGTCACCAAAATCCATAGCAGTGAGTGGTTCAGACCTTGGTGCCATTGCTTAATCAAGAGTGTGGATTTCCCATGAACATGATCAGAACTGGACAACGTGGAATCCTACAGAAAAATGTGGTAGAGAGGTGCTCTAAAGTTTTCCCTAAATAAAAATAGATCTCCTTGGTTTATAAACGTGAAAAATACCTTGGCATTTCCCCAGTAGATTGCTATTGTCTTGGAGACTTGAGAAAACATAAAGAACACTCCACTTTAGTGGAATAGAAATTAGATGGAGTCTCCTGTTTTCGCTTATATGTATTTGGTCGCCACTATTTGAAAGACATGTAGAAACAACCATAGCAAGATTTATTCTTAAGTAACTAGGGATTTTAGAGCAGGTTAAATATATTTTTGCAGTTAAATAAAGAATATGTGAGCATCGTAATGGAAATGCAGAAATCACAAATAGCAAAGCTAATGCCAACACAGCAGCAATACAAAAGATCAGTAAAGAAGCATGATGGAGTGTTAAAAATACAATACGTTCTGAAGAGACACACCGAATATAGGAAATTTTGGTTTTCTTTTTTTTAAAACTAGTGTAACAAATGATGGCAATAATAACTCTGAAAGCTTCTCAGAAGGTAGGTATCTCTGAAAATGATACTTCTCTAGCAAAATAATATTAAGATGAAATTGGTATATTTATTTCCCTTTTTAGCACAGCAGGGATCAGGGAGCCAATAAGCCTAACGAGGCTCCAGTGCAGAAGCACTGATGGTGTTAGGGACTGGCCGCTGCCATTTGGTAGCTTACAATGTGTTCAATGCTTAGGGCATGCCCAACGTGCTCAGTGCCCTTTACCCTGCCTTATGCCTGCAAAAGGCTGTTTATTTTTCTCCACAAAAATCTTAAAAGATGTTATTAAACTAAAGGATGTTCCTCAGCAATTCTCTCTCTCACCTTAGTCAATGCAGACTCTCACTGAAAGAAAAAAGAGTAATACCGTAAATGGAAACTGCAGCACAGTGCACAGGTGCGGGATACAGACGAGCTTACCAATTAGAGAAGCAGTTTCATTCAGCACCTCCACTGTATCAAGGTTGCATAATATGTTCTGTGAAAACAAAAAGTAGAGCATCTGAACAATTATCTTTTCTTGAGTTTGCCAATTATTAAAGCGGACAACAAACCCAATAAGCAACTGTATGTTTACAGTACAAAGCAGGGTGCTTAGATCAGAGAGCAGATGCCAAAGAACTCTCAGAGTCTTCAAGGGGCTCAATCCATGAAGACTTTTTGAGAAGAATGTTTAACTGTTAAAGGCTGTATGACTGACACTTAAAAGCAGAATAGTCCCTCAGCAACCTGGGACACAACTGGGTTCCTTTAACAGTACTCAAAATCGGAGAGGTGGATTCAACGGCATTGATATGGTCACCCTTGGGGACTTGAGCTTCAGGTCTCAAGTACTTGGAGACTCATTTTTCTCATTTACGACAGGCCCCAACATTAGTTCACTTTTAAAATATATTTTATATTTCAAAGAAAATTAAAAAAAAATAGCAAGAAAGTAGAATTGATACAGAATTTCACTGAACAACATAATAGGGATTCAACCATGCTTGTTATACTACATAATGTTGTCTTCAAATTAGTTGTTTAGATTACCAGATAGAAGCATGCAAAATTGGTTAAAAAAATTAATAAGGAATTAAAAAGGGGGAAAAATGAAGCTTAGCAGCTCCTCTCAGAAGACCTATAGAAATCATAAGTATAATTATTTGAGGTATCCTGTATATATACATAAACAAATCCTTTTTCCTTCCTTTATTCTGTCTTTTGTCTTTTTCTTCACCTGAGTTATTCATTCCCTTTGAACAGATTAATTTATTTTTCATAAATTGATGGTAAACTTTAGATGAGATAACACCCTATGTGGTAAACAATGCAGTTGCTATCATAATTATTTCAAAGACTTCCAGAACAATGAACTTAAAAATTACCATACAGCAGAAAATGCACCAAGTTAAGCAAAAGTAGTTTTTGTTCATATTAGTATTAAGGATAAACTGCTTTCCTCCTTTCTTCCTTTCTGTGTTTTCCACATTTTCTATCATGAGCATATATTACTTTATAATCAGTAAAACATTACCATTTAAAGCAGATTTTAAATTTAAATTTATTGACTGAACTTGGCAGGATAATAAATGTTAATGCAACTTACATAATCAAGTGACTTTTGAAGGTACAAATCCTTGATTATATTGAATACTTGAATTTTGCAAAACATGTCCTAGCTTACATACTGATATAGAAAAACATGACTGAAGAGTCCCAATAAACCAGTGTATCCAGTTTGAGCATTGGATTTCTGTAGGCAAATCCTGATTACTATTCAGTAAGTACTGATTGACTATATCTATTTTGAGCATTTTCTGAACATACCAAATATTGTATATTTGCTCAAATAATGAATGTATAATCCTGTATGTGGTTTTTAAGTATGCTGACTCTCTTTCTTTACCCATCCAATTAGAGAGTCAATAAAAATATGTGGTTGGTCCAGTGTAAAGCAAGAACACAACACCTCTCTGGGTTGAATGTTTTCGCTACTATATGAACAGATTTTGAAATCTCCCATTTTCAAAACAATAAAAACATAATAACTATAACATTTCCTTGAGTGCACATCCATGCCGGTTACCAGCTAATTTTATTTTTTCTCCCAGAATTTGTTCACTCTACCACTGTCTTTAATTCCTCCTGTCACATTTCTTTTTGCAACCATTCCCAAGAAGCTTTGATTCAGAAACCGCTTTTGTAACAGGGCCTCAGATCACAACTACTAGACTTTAGTGAAAATGCAAACATGGTGTTCCTCTGGATTGATAAAATAAAAAGCTCTGCTTTCCAAGTAGCCACAGCGGAATACTTTACAGATTGCATTTAGAAACAGTTGTGCTCCCAGAGCCTCTGGGAGCATGCAGGAAGCATCTCACCACCACTCTCCCTTTCAGTTGGGCACCTTCATAAAAGGCATAGCTCTTCCTCCTTGTGTTTTCCAGTGGCCTCTGAGGAAGTACAGGTAATGGGCCACTCACAGCCCAACTTCACTTTTCTGTATCAGCCAGGCAGTGCCACTTTTAATACTAACTCCTCTTGAACCATGTAGTTTGCAACACACTCCCTTTGTGATTTTTTTCTTTTTGCTGCTTCATTTCAATTCTCACACCTCCAGGGCTAACACAGTTTCATCAGTTAGGTTTTGGGGTATGTGAAATTTTCCATCTTATTTTAGGTAGATGTCTTAAAACATCAGTCTAATTCTATAGTTCTTTAACCAGCCATACATTGACCATATCCAAATATGTCTAACTGGTAAGGACCTTTCCCATGAACTCCAACTCCAGGGACCAAATATCTCCAACAACTGTCCTTCAGATGTCTCAGGTCACTCAAATTACCAAGCCCAAAGCCAAGCTCCTGATCCTTTTCCACCTGCAGTATTGCCTTTCCATTGTCTTCTTACTATTCCACTGGTGAAGCTACCTAGAATTCCTTATCCTCTCATATCTCAACATCCATCAACAGAGTCATTGTTATTACCAACAGATACTGCCAAAATTCAACAGTGTCTCACCACCACTGTCACACATGCTTTGCCCAAACCACTGCTGGCATCCTTATTTTAATCATTTCCTATCTGTTGAAATCACTTCTGCTCCAAGTCCCTCTCTATTCATCTTCCACATGAGTCAGAGTGGTCCTTTTACACTGTGTCAGGTCACGTCATTTGTCTATTTGAAGCTTTTCCTTTGGATCCTACCTAGCCTTGTGAAAAAGCCAAGCAGGATCACTGCCTCACATCAGCTCCTGGGAGTCTTGGTCTGCACCATCTCTGACCTCTCCTCCATCAGCAAGCGGTCCTCAGGGCACACACGCCTACCCCAGAAGCACTTCAGTTGCTGTTACTGCCTCTTAAGATACCTTCACCTTTTTCTTCCATCCTCAGAAAAATGCTTTTCTTTTCCCGTTTACTGCTTTACTTGCTCAGATATCTTTACATTGAACTTTCTCTGACAATAGTTTTAACACTTAAAATTATAACTCTATTTTTTCCATCCTTATTTTCCAGTAATATAGAGTACAATTTACTTAAAACTAGGGTAAGATAATTACCAAGTGGTCAACAATTAAATATAATAGCCAATAAGTAAATGAACATACGGGAATTATCAATAGTGGCGTGGCAGTGTACTTGAGGGCTATCTGCGAATAGAAGATCAGAAAGGGGAGAAGATGGAAGGTACCATCTTCCCCAGCACAAACGACATGCTAAGAAAGTAGGGCTTAGAAATCTCTATTTGTCAAACTTACTTAATTATTTTTTTTAATTTCTGTAATAACACAGAAGCTCAGGTCATGTGTGAGTATCCCTGAAGTGATGCATAAAGTAAGTTGTGTCCGTCAGAGGGATTGAATGAGACTCAGTTAAAAAGTATGAGGATAAAGCAAGACCTGTGTTACAAAAATATATGCAACTTTTGCATATGCTTAGTGTGCCTGGGGATGGAGCCAAAGAAGTATGTGATGTGAGGATCAAAGCCTGGTCCCTGCACTTCCCTAAACAGACACTTAGTCCACTGAGCAATCTCACAGACCTTTCTCTATATTTTATGATAGAAATTATGGTTTGTCAGTACCTATGACATTGAAACTAGTATTAAAGTTACATTTTTGCATTCAAACTTTCAATTGGTTACACAATGAAGAGGATTTTATTATTGTTAACCCTCAGGTTCATTAATCAGACTTTCAAATACTAATTTTCTTATTGAAAATATTAGAAATAATTGTCAGTTTTATCTCACCTAATACTTTTTGATTAGTATATCATTTGCATCTTTAATCAATCAATTAACTAGGACTAATTTATTTGAACTAGGACTAATTACAAATATTTCTAGTGAAACATCAGAAAACGTTCTTGAACTGATAACTATTGATTAATGTTTTGTAAGCAAACATTCAACCAGATGTTAGATCATTTTTTATCATTTGATTCAAGTTATGCTGCCATGTACAAGAGTGATTGCCCATCTAAGAAGAAAGGTACTCTAAAATAGATGAATTATATAAGCTTATTTAATTTTCCTAAACCATTTTAACTGGTAACACTTGTTTAGAAGTTGATAAATTATATGTTAAAATTTAACTTTATAGTAATTTAAAAATGATAGCATGCTATGCAGAAATATAAAATTATTCAGACTAAGTAGATGAAGCATCACTCTTCAGTCTGAAAGAATAAGTTGGGAAGAAAACACAGCTATCAAATATGAACCGCAAAAGAAATTAAAACAAAAGATACCAACACATAAAAAGAAGATGTCCTAGAAGTGGGGTTTGCAAGGTGGTGGTAAGAAGGAGGCAGGGCTCTTCCACACAAACGTATTTCCTTTAGTTCTAGGAAGTCAAATACCAATTTTTAATTAAATATCTTTTCCTGCTATTGAACACACCATTTGTCAAGTCATTCTCAGAATCTCTAGAAAGAAAAATTTAGTAAAATAAATGTATTACAGACTTTCCTTTATAAATTGCAATTATCCCTCAGGAAGAGTTGTTTTCTATGTAGACAAAAGAATATAGAAATATACTAACACAAACCTACACACACAAAACACATTGCAGTGGAATATAAACTATATTCCTTGCCGTACAAGAAATCAGAGTACATCACAATGTTGCTGGGCAAAGTAGAGCAATCTGTTCATCGTGAGGAAAGCATGTTGCCTGGTGTTGGATCTACCCACTGAGGCAGATCAAATGCTAGGTGGAAGAACTGATTTATCACATCTGGATAGGCTTCCTCTGAACTTCCTAGTCCACTCTCATCCATGACCACAAGGGCAGACTGAGGCACTGCTGTATCTGTATTCTAACCAGGTTCTACAAGCGTTATGTTTCTCACATCAGTCAATTCAGACATGGCCCCATTAGTATATGATTTTTGACCTTTGTAAGCTCTGATTTTAAATTGTAATTTTAATCTGATCTTTTTCAATCTGACAACATGAATTGTTATACCTTGTTCCTATATGGCGTTATTTCTTTTATATGTAACTGTGAGTTATTGATTGGTTCTAGATCAATTTCTGTTTAGATCCAAGTCTCTTAAGCAGGCACTATTTATCATACTCTTTCCAATGATCCACAGAGACTATGCATAAGTAAAAGCATATCCTCATGCACAGCTGATATTATCTTTTATAGAGATGCCAACATACAATAAGATTTGAAGCGTAATTTCTAAGATTGTGACTGAATTCACGGTATAGGCAACAAAGGATGTTTAGAATATGATTGCGGAATTCCAGACTGGTAAAATTTTTTTTTTAAATAGTATAATAATTTTTTTTTATGATACACTACTGCTTTTTATTTTTTTATTTTTTTTCCAATTCTTTTATTGTTTAAATTTAACAATGGTTATATTACATATTTTCATCATCGGATCAGTTTAGATTAATACATATAGGTATATAAGATTGATCAAACAACTAAACATTAACCTTTCTAAATCCACATTACTTTTTTTTTTTTCTTTTCCCCCTTTTTTTCTTTGAAAGTTGACATATTGC
>PVJA010022998.1:0-33524 GCA_004027025.1 Myocastor coypus
ACTCAGTGCTCCCCAGTGCAGCTGAGGATGAAGGCTGAGCTTCGTCTGGGCATCAGTAAACCTTGCTTCTTTCTGACTGTGGCATCAGTTGTGGTCGCTCAGATTTCTTCCTTCCTTCACAACATCCTGACCCTGGTCATGTCCTATTTCACCCTGGCCAAGTATCACCCTTGCTTCTAGTCTGAGGGTCTCACATTTCTCTGTCCTCTGTGCCTCACCTGGGCTTTGCTTTGGATATCACCCAGTCCAGGGCTCCTCAACCTCCTCCACAAACCCAAAGAAAGTCTCTTTGGCCTAGGGGGTGTCTCTGTCTTCCTCAAAGGGAGACCTACTGTGGAGGAGTACAGAGAGCATATGAGTGCACATAAGGAGGATCACCGCCCTTTGATCTAATTTAGTTGTAAGTACAACAGTGTTGAAAAACAGTCTTTAGCAATCAATGGTGCCATGAATTATGGAGCAAATCGTAAACATTTCCCCCAAATATTATGTCTACAGGAAATGGCCATATACAGCTAATTGTTAACTGGGAAACTCTTTCATTAATTCAAACAGGCCAACATTTTAAAATGATACTGTCATATAAATGCAGTGTGAAGGTTTACGTGCAGATCACTCTAAGGTATCTCCCCCTCTTTTTGGTGAAGCCGACTAATGCTGCATTATGTTTTATTGTGCAATAAAATTATGTGCTAAAATTATGCTCATAAATGTACGCAAATGTAAACCAAGCTATTAGTTATGTTTTCACAGATAAAAGTCATTAGCATAGCTATCAAACTCTTCTCCCATTTGAATAACAGAATTATGTCTGGTGTCCCAGCCTGGCTTGCTGGGGCTCCAGCTCAGGGAGAACAAGTGTAAATCTTTTTGTCTGTGGGAGGAAGTACCCCTGGTCTGACCTGACTTCTGTCACAGAGGGTGACCCTGTGCAGAGCCCGCTGGGACAGGAGCCATGGGGGCCTCTCCGGGTCTCTCTTCTCACATTGCTGGGAAGTCACTCTTAACACCTCCCCACCTATTTCCTGCTAATTAGACTTATCGAAGAACAATTGCGGATCTTTTGAGATTTCAGGAAGCTGACAGCATCTTTTAGCAACAGCCACGAGGAAACAAAGTTTCATGTATAATTCATGAGGTGTGTGGTCATCCTGGTGGGGAATTATCTCCTCTGACAGACTCTGCGGTGGTAGTGTCCTGTCAGAATGGCCTACAGTGTATAATTAAAACCTGAACAGAACAAATTAATGCTGATTACTTTATAAACAGTTTGAAAGCTTGAATTCTGTTCCCTGTCTTGCGAGAAGAAAACAGATATTTCACAAATGTGTAGATTCCTCCCCTCCCTGCAGTAATAGTTCTACTAATAAAGGGCTCTTGAATAGATATTACAGTTAACATTCTTTGTCCTCTAATTTGCTTCTGTGGCGCTCAACTGCACTAAGTCACAGGACCCAAACCAAAAATTTAGCAGGTGTTAAATTTCCATGCGGGAAGCGTCTTCCTTCACTCCTGTATCTCAGTGTTTGTCTGTCTAGCCAGGCTGCAAAAAGCTGCAGTATGCTTAGAATAGGAACACCACTGGACCAACAGGGTCAGCCAGTGAGACAAGCAACTTGGGCCACTGAAGAGAAGCAGAGCTGTGACAAGGTGACTCGATGGCCGACTCATGCTGTCCTCAGGGTTCCATGTCTGGAGCAGCAGCAACACCCAACTAACATTTTTGAATGCCAAGTATGTTATCAGACCTTGTGCTGAAATCTTTAATTCTCATCACTCTGAGAGGCGCTTTCTATTATCATTCCCATTTTACAGATGGAAAGACTCCCAGTGATGCTCAGCTCCTTGGTAAAATGCCTCACTGGGGCTGAGCAAGTCAATGACCAACGACGACGACGATGCCATTTTCCTTTCCTAGTAGACACGAACCATACTTCTGAACCTTTTGCCTTTCCTCTGAATCCTTGTACCCAGCCTTTTAACTAGTCGGTCTCCCAACTTTCAGATCCCATCTCTTGAAATTTATTTTCTGCACTTCAGCCAGAGACAGCTTTTTGAAATAGAGACTACATCAATTCACCTCCAGAGCATGTTGACTTGCTGATACACTGTTCACCTCCAGAACACGTTGACCTTCACTTAGCTTCTACCATTGGCCATGTTAAGGGTAGGCTGCAAATGGGTGCATGGAATCATTGTGTTCACCCTCCTGAAGCCTGCACAGGGGACAGGGACAGATGCTGTACTTGCTGCTATCCCTGAATGAAAGTAGTCCAAGATCCTGAGCACAATTTGAAAGGCCCATACATCTTGGTCATTTTTCTGTTTACTGGGACAAAATATTTGACACCCACCATGGTAAGGAGGGTCTCATTTTGGCTCATGTTTTAAAGAGGTTCAGTCCATGTTCAGGAGGCTTAGGCATAGAAATGGCATAGTATAAGGGTCTGGGCAGAGGAAGGCTGCTCCTGTCATGCTGGTTAGGAAGCAGAGAGGTATGGGAGAGGTGGGGAAAGGGGACACACCCTCTTTCATGAGGTGTGACCCACCTCCTGACCAAGCCTCATCTCCTGACAGCAGAGCTGTCTTCCCCAAAGTCCAGTGCTCTCCCCAAAGCCCTGACTTTCTGTTTACAGTTTGTATCTAGGTGTCCCCCCAAAAACCTCATGTAGTCACTGAGGTGGCTTCTAGAGTTTATGATTAATTCATGATCCAATGCTGGGATTATGGGTGTGAATGCTACACCTACCCTGGGGCAGATAATCTGCCTTACAATGGAAGGAGGGAGAGAAGTTTGTTAGCTGCTACAGCTATGGCTCCTCCCTTTGATCTTTGCTGTTTTCTGCTGCCATGTGCCGTGCTGCCTTGGAGCTAGTGGAGTATGGACTGAAACCTCCGCTAACTGTGAGCTAAGTAAATCTTTCCTTGCTTAATTTTGGTATTTTGTCCCAGCAATGATGAAAAAATAACTGAGATGCTGCTGAAGCTCCTGGGGGCTCTGTACATACAAACTGTAACACCACCAAGTGTTGAGCTCTCTGATTTTCTACAGCTTCGACTCCAGCAACTGTTCTTGCACCAGACCAGGTTAAGAAAACTAGGAAACAGACCTAAGCTGACTTTGTCTATGGTAAAAATCTGTTAAGCTGAGCTCTGACCATTCTGCCCTAACTGCAACAGGAGAACCAAGA
Organism: Myocastor coypus; assembly: GCA_004027025.1. Lineage (NCBI taxonomy): Eukaryota > Metazoa > Chordata > Mammalia > Rodentia > Myocastoridae > Myocastor > Myocastor coypus. The sequence continues at coordinate 3,192 of PVJA010022998.1, forward strand.
GCTACAGTCCACACAAGTAACGCAGAACTTCACACCATGTTGCTTCTGAGAAAGTCACATTGCTATAGAGGAAACTGATAAGGTTTGGTAAAAGGATCATGGGATTAATCTAGATAGGAGTTCAAATTCTTGTTTAGTTTCTTAGTCTGGCTGTACTAGGATGTCTTTTCTCTTTCTGAATCTTATTTTTCTTTATGTGTAATAAGGGGCAGGTAATGCATCTTGTGGCAGGGGTACTCAGACTTCAATGTGCAGGAGACTCAATCTGGGTTATTAAAATTATAGCTCTCTAGACCCTTTCTTTATCACACTGAGTGGGACAGTAGTAAGGCCAACAAGTTCTAATGAGTGCTCTGTGGGACTCCCATTTTTGAGGACCACTGTCTCATGATGTTTGCGAGCTTTTCTTATTGCTCTCTTTTGTTGAGGCTGACAGGTTGTCTCAGTTACTTTTCTCTCATTGATGGGACAAAACACCAGACACCCAAAATGAAGGAAGGAAAGGCCATAGGTAGTGGAGGATTCAGTCCATAATCACTTGGCTCCAAGGAAGAGTGGCACACGGCAGAGAGCAGCAGTTCACGGCAGCAGAACAAGGAAAAACAGCAAGAACAAAAAGGCAGAAGCAGAGGCAACTCCAGCAGCAGCTAGCAGAAGCAAGCCCCTCTCCCTCCCTGCAACGCACCCAGTCTCTGCACCCCAGGGTGGGTGTGGCCCTCACACCCATAATGCCAGCAACACTTACACCCCTAATCCCAGCATTGGATCATGAACTAATCACAGCCTCTAGAAATCCACCCCAAGACGGCATAAGGCTTTGGGAAGACACCCAGATACAAACCCTAGCACAGCTCTCTATATTGAAATGTGTAGCTCAGTGAAGGTTTATAAAGTCTGCACCTATGGAAGCCCTAACCATCTCAGTCATGACCCAGATGTTTCCAGCTCCCCAAAAGGATACCTTGTGCCCATTCTAAAGATCATCACTATGATTTATTCCATTGGCTATTGATTTTGCTTGCTCTTGAATGTCTACAAATGGCATGACATAGGGTGCATTCTTGTGCATCTGAGCTCTTTTGTTCACTATTAAGTCTGTGACAGTCACCTAGGTTTTTCATTTTGCTGGCAATTCGTTCTTTTTCACTGCTGTGCATAAGTGTACCATTCCAATGTACAAATTTAGATGACAAAGATTTATCTTTCTATTCATTTGCTGCTGATGGACATGAGGCTAGTGTGAATATAGGGGTGATGGTCATTCTCACACCTATTCTGCAGAAGACACAGGACTTCATTTCAACTCAGTATCAATGCCAGTTTGTAATTCGTGGTTCATAGACCAGGCATTTGCTTATCTGTAATCAATTCTTTTTTTTTTTTTTAAGAATTTTTTTATTTTTTATTTTATTTTTTTTTCTTGTTTCAGAACTTTTGTTTGTTTGTTTATTTATTTTTATGGCTGGCTCAGCCTGCCCTGAGGGCAGGGCTGGTGCAGCATGTGGTCCCTGCAGCTGCCTAAGCTTTCCTAAGCAGGCGCTTTAGACCACTGAGCCATCCTGCCAGGCCCATATCTGTAATCAATTCTACCACTGCTCCGAAGTAGTGGTACAAGTTTGCCCTCCTGTCAGTACCTCCTGGGGATTCCAGTAGCCCCCACATCTGCATTGCTGCCTGATGCTGGTTGTCTTTTATATTTTAACTATGTGAGGGCCTGGGTTTTAAGTGTGAACATCCCTGGCTTAGAGTCGCGAGATTAAAAAATACTTATTTTTTTTACTTCCTCTTTCTGGCCCATAAATATTTAAGGGTGGACTCTTTTCAAGCCCAAACAAGAGGTTATGAAGGGTGATCTATTATTCCGAGGCCAGGCTTGGTGAAGCGGAGGGAGGAGAAGGGAAATACCATTTGCTATTTTTAAATCACCACAGTTCCCACTTTCTGCCGTGAAGAAGAAGGGAGGCAGGCAGCGGCCAGGCAGGATGGCTCAGTGGCCTAAAGCGCCTGCTTAGGAAAACTTAGGTGGAGGCAGGGACCACAGTTCGACCTCCAGCACCACATGCTGTGCCAGCCCTGCCCTCAGGGCAGGCTGAGCCTGCCATAAAAATAAATAAACAAACAAACAAAAGTTCTGAAACAAGAAAAAAAAATAAAATTCTTTAAAAAACAGAAAAAAAAGGGGCAGGCTGTAGAACACAGCTCACCTACTTGCTCTGACACTGAGCTGTCAGACACTAGTTCGTGCTGGGGCCAGGGGTCGAGGGGCCGTTTTTGGTACAGGAGCTAGCTCTACTCTTGTAAACCATCCAAGCCTCTGCTCCTGTTCCTCAGATCTCCGCCTTCTGTGCTCTTAGACAAGCCAGAGGTATAGGGCCAGTGCTGCACTGGAGACTGGCTGAGGAGCCCCAGAAGGGCAGGGGCACCTGGGAGTGGTATGACAGAGAGTACTGCTCAGGAATCCACGTTCCAAACTATCCCGATGCCCGCTCTGGATGTGACCCTGGTCAAGTCCCGCTGCTGCTACCTCCATTCTCTTACTCATAAAATGAGGACAGTAAGTTTTGCTTCCAAGGTGGTTCTGATAACCAAGTACAGTAACATTAAAAAAATATATTTGCATGACAAAAACTATGCAAGTTAAGAGTAATATAACCCTGTTTGGATGAATGTTTGTGCCTTGGGTAGCTGATTTAATTTTCTTCTAGAACTTTCTGCAAGGCTATGCTAAAATACAAGCCAGTACCTGCACCACTTTTTTTTTTCCTCTTGAATTATATTACACACACTTCGATAAGCAGAGACAATGACTTTGGAAGCCGGCTCACTTGTACACAGCCACTTCTCCATGTCTGCACAGGTCACTAGGTAGGGTGACCGACCCTGCCAAGACCTACGAAGCCCCTTGTCTGCTGTAGGTTCAGGAGCAAGTCTGTTTCCATGTGTGCTTTGACACGAGGCTGGGGCTGCTCAGGCAAAACTGGGTTTGTCACACTGCTTCCCAGTGGGACCACTTTGAACACTCTGTAAAATTTAAAGAAAACTCTGTTTGAGAAGTAGCTTCCAGGTAGGTCACGGAAAGTCGGAAGGCCAGAGACCCCATAAAGGATTACCTGAGTTGAGCTATCTTCGGCCTCTAGGTTCAACAGCTACAGTGTACTGAGGAGAATTAGAGTGTCAGGGGCTGACTCACACAAGTTCTGGGTGTGCATTGTACAGCCCTAGGGTGTGCTGTGGTATCCTATCATTGTAGATTTGTATATTTATTACACTTTTCTGTCAGATGGCAAGCACTAAATTATCTTGATGAAAGGAGCCTTGTCCTAACTTGTACAAAGCGTCCCTGGTGGCTGGTGGTGGTGCTCACCAAATATAGGGCTCCTTAATCCACCCGAGGTAAGAGATCCACACCCACCACAATCCCAAGCTTGGTGGCTGGTTGTTTTGCTCCAGAAGGTAATGTCTGACCTCAATGTACCAGGCTTTCACAGTGTTGGCCCTGGACAACCTTTTCCTCTGAGGAGAATGGCCTTGTTACTCAAGCAGTCTGTTGAGGACTCAGATCTTAGCATCCGCTCCCTCCTAGGACAAACTGGGCAGGGAACAAGAGCTGTTACCCTAGCTCACCTCCAAGCTTCGTAGGAAAAGGGATTTTTGCTCTGGGCCATCTAGAAATGTCCAGTGAGAGAATTGCAGTGCTCCCCAAAGCCTTAGACTTCTCTACAGTTGGTTAAAAAGAGCCCTGATGAGGGAATGGAAGCCTGAGCTCTAGTGCCTCCTCTTCTCTTAAGCTTAGGTTTTCACTCCTCTTTGTGGGACTCATTTTCACCATGTGAATACTGATGGTAGGACAGAGGGTAGGATCACAACAGACCCTGGCCCTTTCTACATTCAACTACATAGAATGTGTCTGGGTCTGTTCGTTTCTTTGGTCTCAACGTCTCTGCTTGTGCTGTGCACTGCAAGTGCTGGCCTAGCCTGGTCCTGCCCCTTTGAATTCTTTCCACCTCTGGCTTTGCTGCTCTTAGCTTCTGACTTCTTCGAGCAGCTCTGGTTGGGGGTTGGGGTAGGGGTGTGCTCACGACCTCTCCTCAGGTTTGTCTTCTGGTAAATTTAATCCATGCTATCAATTTTTATATTTCTTGGCACTGAATCCTTCCCGACACGTTAAGCAAAATTCACAGTGTATTTCTTTCTCCCCCCCTGTTAGCGGTGAGACCCTTAGCACACCAACGCTATTTAGGAGCCCGAAGTGTGGGCTTACAGAGAAGAAGGGTACGCGTGTCATACAGTGTTCGACCAGGGCCATGGGTGGAAGCTGGGGGGAGCTGCAAGGGTATCTGCTCTGTCTTCACAAAGAACAAGAGGAGATACATGCATGCATCAGCCAGGAACTGGGACTGTCAGCCCCTGGGGAGCATTTCCAATGAGGGAGAAGGAGGACTTGTAAAATCTGTCTGCAGAGAACACTTGAGTGTTTCCAAATGCCAGGCACTGTGAAGCGCCATGCACCAGGCTGTGAGTGGAGACCAGTAAGATGCAGAGCTCTGCCCTCATAGAGGACAGCTTTATTATTATTATTATTATTTTTTTTTTTTTTTTTTTTTTGGTGAGACCAGGGTTCAAACTCACGACCTTGCACTTGCCAGACAGGCACTTGTGCCACGGAGCTATCTTCCCAGCCCCTAGGACAGCTGTTTATGATGCTTACAATGCTGGGATATCCAGGTTCTTTTAAAGCAAAACACAAAATTTCAAAAGCCACGGAAGAGAAGTTTTATACATTTGGTGGCAATAAAAATTTTAAGTTCCATATAAGAGTCTCCCAAACCCAAATGCATCACAACCAAAAGGTTAGTAGAGAAAGTTGCAGTGTACGTAACACATACAGCATATTCAATAGGGTTCTGCAGAATGCCTGAGAATTATAAGGCAGAAGAACAGCAAAGGATACATAGGAGCTGCCTACTGCTACATAATGAATATCCATTGTCTCACGGTTTGTGCAGGTCAGGAATCCACGTGTGGATCTTCGCATCGCAGCTCTCTTCTTAGGCTGCAGTCAAGTAGGAGGCTGTAGCATCTCATGGTCTGGCCACAAAACCCTCTTCCAAGCTCACCTGAGAGTACTTTGTCTTTCACATGGGGTTTGGGCTGGGAGCCTGCATTCCTTGCTGGCTACTGTCCAGAGGCCACACTCTGCCCTTTGTCATGTGAGCTTCTCCATAGCTCTGATCGAAATACGTTGCCATCTTGCTTTATCTGACAAAAGATGAGACAGTGAGAGAGGGAGAGTGTTCGCCAGAGGGAAGCTACCGTCTTCTGTAGACTAACATCCTCATCTTTGGCCTGTTTGTGTGAAACCAGTTCGTAAGACCAGCCCGTTCTCATCCTCCAGAGAAAAGAGGTGAGTGCCAAGAGGTAAGGACCCCTGGGGACCTCCTGAGCAGCCTCTCTGCTGGAGCTGTAACTAGGAAGCCGCAGACCAGGCAGTGGCCCACGGATGTGTAAGAAGAGCCTCAGCTTTCACTAGTAGTGAAGAAAATGCAGATTAAAGTGATAAAGAGAAACCATGCTTTGGCCATGACATTGAGGAAAATTAAACATCAGTGACTTCTAGTTTTGTGAGGCATGTGAGGAAGCAGGTCCTGTCATACCTTACTGACAGAAGAGCAAATCAATACTGGCATATAGATGCATGGAACCTTTGTACCAGCCAGGAAACTTGTTAGACTCTACACTAGACAACCACAGGCACCCGAGAGGCATGTTCCTGAGAACTCACCGTGATAGTGATCACTGCCTCCTTAACAGTGAAAAGCTGGAAACCACAGATCTGCCCAGCTTTAAGAGTGACTAATTACACGGCGAGGTAGCTAATTTATGGAATTCAAGCCAGAGCTAGAAGGGAACAAAGTAGGAGGAAAGATCTTTAAAAGGCGAAAGATTTATACGATCTGAAGAGAAACCAGAGTATGGAAAGATCTTTAAAACATTTTGAAATGAATAAAGCATATTGCTTACTTGTTTTTAGAGGAATAGATAGAAATTAACAAGCTGAGAGCTGAGGAGATAGCTCAGTGGCATAAACACCTGCCTGGCAAATATAGGGTCATGAATTCAATCCCTAATTTAAAAAAAAAAAAAAAAATTAACAAGCTGAAAAGAAAGGAGAAGAATTCAGGCATTGGGAACAATGACCCCAGAGCTATCTTATAGGATAATTCTTCTAAGAGGAGTTTCATATAGCCAGAGAAATGACGTAGACCTTCGTCTGGAAGCAGGCTGTAAAGAAAGGCAGGACAGAGGCCGCTGGGGGTCTGAGGGTCATCACTAACACACGGGGGAGAAATACAGTGTTACGACTTCTATTTCAAAAGTTTCCACAAAGTCTTCTGTGTTCAGAGGCTGAGATTTTTTGAATTTCACTGTGGGCCTAGGTCAAGCCTTGCCCATCCATTGAAGAGCTGATATCTGAGTGCAGTATTAGGAGGGAGGGCCCAGCTGGAGGAGGTGGGTGCTGGAACACAGCCCGAGGGGTGCATCTCGCACTCTTCTTCTGCTCTCCACTTCCCACATGTCATCATCTGAACCACCTTCCTCTGCCAGGCCTTTCCACAATGATGTTTCTGTCTTGCGGCCAGTGAACCATGGACTGAACTCTATGAAACCTCTCTACCTTGAAGTTGCAGTGTCTGGTATTCTGCCCAGCAACAGGAAAGCTGGTCATATCTGTACCTTTCTTGGTCTAAGCAACCCCCCACCCCACTTTCTGCTGTTTTTGTGTCAGCAGAAGACATCTCTTTAGTCTTGATTCTACCTCTCAAAAATCAGACTGTGAGTCCTGGGGAGATACCTTGTGGGTCTAAAAACCTGCTTGGCAAGCAGAGGGACCTGAGTTCAATCCCACACTGGCCCCAGAACCCCGGATGCACTCTGTGGGCCACTGAAACACCATGTGGTGGTGCATGCCTATAATTCTAACTCTGGAGATGCTGAGACAGGAAGATCACTATGAGTCTGAGTTGCATAGTGAGACCCTGTATCCAATAAATAAAAAAATAAGAAAAAGAATTTAAATGTGACTGTGTACTTTGCCGTATCTTATTTTCTTCTGTTTCATCTCTTGCACAAACGTCCTAGAAGAGTTAAAATCTCAGGCAGCAGCTATATCAGAGGCATCGCTGGGGAAGGTATCTTCAACATAGCCCACTTAATCTCATTGGCCTGTAGTCTGTGACACCTAGAAGTAGGATTTGTCGGAGTCAGATGCATAGTGGCAGAAGATGGACTTCCTGTTGTTGGAAGTGCTCGTCTCAGGGAGTGAGGTGGCGAGTCCTGGCCACAGACAGAGCTCAGGGCGTGAGGCTGCCTTGCCAGACCAACTCAGGCGGCAGTGCTTCCAACCCTCACTCTTGTGTGGGAGACAGGATTCACTCAGGTTCTCCTGATGCTTGGGGGCTGCCATCCGGCCCTTCCAAGCAGAGTTTGGTGGCCAGAATACTGGTGGATTTTGTGTCTTTTGGGTTCTTTTGCAATTATGGTAAAGATAGTTGGTTGTTTGAATTCTCTGATTCCCAGATTCCTGTCTATAAACTAAGTAAACTGATAACTTTAGAAGGCAGAGTCCCTTTGTAGGCGTCATGGGAGCTTGGATAAAAGGAAGGCATTTCTCTCTCTCTCTCTCTCTCTCTCTCTCTCTCTCTCTCTCTCTCTCTCCTGCGCCTTCTAGGGATAGAGCCATTTCTGGGGGATGTTTATGTTTTTGTCTTGGATAAGCCTTTAGACTTTTGGATTATGTCAGGACGGCATCCACTTCCTGCTTCTCCAAAAATGAGTTGAGATGATGACAAGATAAACCGCTTTGCTGGGAAAGTGCCCCTGAGAGGACAGCTCACTGGAAAATATCAGCATGGTTAGCCTGTGTGGCAGAAAAAGTTTGTGTCATTTATCCTTCTTGTCCATATTAGTGTACCACCCCTAGAAGGGACTTGGCTATGCATGGGAGGCAGTTAAGGTGACAGGAGCCAGAGACTTTTGCCCCTATGAATTGATCCCTAAAACATTTTTGGGAGGATATTAGTCACTTTCCTACCCCTGGAGTAAAATACCTAACACCACTGAAAGGAGAAGCCTCCTGATTCCAGGAGATCCAATCAGGGGGTAAGGGCATGGCAGAACGGCGTGGTGGCCAGTAAGCAGAGAGACTGGGGAGAAGCCAGATCTCAGTGGCCCACCCTGAATAGCAGTCAGCTCTCAGCTCATACAGAGACTGTCTTAGTTACTCTTCACTCGTTGCTGGGACAAGTACCCGACACTCAAAATGAAGGCAGGAAAGGTTTATTAGCTCCCAGTTACTGGAGGTTTCAGTCCATATTTAGCTGGCCCAAGGCTGAGTGGAGCAGGACAGAGAGCATCCAGCTCATGGTGGCGGAACAGCAGCAAAATGGTGGCAGAGGCAGCCAACCAAACAGGGCATCAGGGCAACAGCTCCAATCTGTCTCTCTGTCTCTCTTTATATTCCTATCAGGCTCTCTGCTTTAGGATATCCGCCCTAGACCACACCCATAGTCCCAGCCCTACTCAGACCGATAATCCCATCAGTACTGAAACACATAATCCCAGTGACTCATGAGTCAAGTCTCAATCTATAGAAGTCCTTGCCCAATGACTACATGAGGCTTTGGGGGGACAACTAGACATAAACCATAACAGAGACCAATCAGCTGAGGAGTATAGTGCCCTGTGACCTAATAACCTTCACATGTGATACTTTAGGGGCATGTTTTAGATCAAACCACACCAAGCAGGCATATTTGAGGGTTGAAGCAAGTGACAAAGCCCCTGCATGTGAGGGACACCTCTGCAATATGGTGACAGGCAGAGAAGGACACTACTAAGGAAAAAGGACCTAGAGAAACTCTCTGCTACGGAAGGCACAGCCATCACGACGCCCTGTATTCATTTGCAGTTTCTCCTTTTTTCATGTTTTCCCTTCTGATTATTCTCACGTACCAACATTCTGTTAAAGATTTAGTCCTGGAAGTTCTTGTTACTGGAAGTTAAATCAGAACCAGCTTCTCCCCTTGAGGAGGAGAGTTCTGGGGACGATGCACTTGTACCAAGGGAAGGGGGAGTTGGGAAGCAGCTGGGGTGAACCAGGAGCAGACAGTGCCTGAGCCAGGAGCTGCCTGAGCCCAGAGGGGAGCGTTATGGTAGTACGAGAGGCATCCCAGCAAGATGCAGCCCTCAGCCCCTCAGAAGTGCTTGGGCCTGGGCACTGGAGGAAGGACGGACTTCCGAGAGCCACTCAGGAGGAGAACTTGTGCTCTCAGGTCTGGAGTTGTTTTGTGGGCTTAACTGGTGGCCGCGTCTTCCTCTCTATTCTCAGAACTAGGCCCATGACAGAGGTGCAGTGTGGGTGGTATTGCTGGAAGGGGTGGATGGCATGTGTGGCTGGGATGTGGTACCAGAGCCAGAGTTCTGATCCACCTTTCTAGCCTCGGTGAGACGTGGCTCAGGAAAGAGTGAGGCCTGAGGGTCACACTCACTGGACTGTGTACAAGGAGGAGCAGAGGAGCTCTGGCCTGACTACACAATAGCTGTTCAGCTGCCCTTGGAGAGAGGCCACCTGCCACCTCCATGCATGACCAAGGGGTGGGCCAGCAGAAGTCACATTTCTGAGCGCCTAACCATCTCACCCATCCCACCCTCTCCTCACCTGGGAAGGAACCAGCGAGAGGGAGAAGCAAAGTGCCAAAAGTTCCTTCCTAACCCCTTGGGTTGGGGAAGGAGAATAGGTCTCCCCATAGCTCTTAAGATTAAGATGCTTCTTGAAATGGGGAGAACGCAGAGACCCATAATTACAACAACAGGTTGTGAGAGGCAGATGGGGAATGGTTAAAAGCCCAGAGCAACCTGGGGTTGATTTCTGACTCTGCAGTTTACCACACGTATGGCCTTGGCTGGGTTACTTATCATCTCTGGAATGCAAAGCGCTCATCAGTAAAGTGGGGATACTCCTGTCCCCTTCCTTCTCTGCTTGAGTCTTCAGTGTGGCAAGGATTGATGAGCTAATACATGCAGTCAAGGTTGACTCATGAGTTTCTTCTTACAAGTGCTGCCATGCCTCAAAGGAGTCAGGCACAGAGCTGGTTAGAAAGCCCCTGTTTCACTTGGGGGTGAAAAACATCAGTAGTAATCCTGACACTAAGTGGAAATAGAGGCAAAAACAGTGACTCTGGGCACGACTTACTTTTCAGAGAAAATAATGATATTCAAAGAGCCATTGCGTCCCCAAGCCTGGCTAATGACTGCCTCTCCGTGTGTGAGTATCCAACACTGCTAAAGTAACGTGGGTGCCCCTGACTTTCCTAAATGCTCGCTGTCTTTTGTTCCAGCGATGCCTGTTTTCTCCTTCAGGGCTGCAGAGAGGGCCTGTCCCTCCTGTCCCTGTTCCCGCCCCTCCTTGCAGCCCTGTCATGCGCAGGCAGCCCCTCTGGTGGAAACTCTCAGAGCCTTGCCAGCAGGAGGCAGGGCTCAGGTTGCCCACTTACTTACTGAGCACAGGATGAGGCCAGAGGCCAACGAGATTTCCTTTCTTTTACTGCACCATAAAAAAAGCATCTCGCCCTGCAGCCACCCTTCTCGGGGGCTCATGTCCAGGGCCATGATTAGCAGATAATCTTATAAAAGTCTGTGGTCTGTCCAGGCCTGCAGATGGGCTGCCAAGACCCACCTGTAGGAGGCAAGAAAGGGCCTGTTGTGGAGCCCCCATCTTGTGGCCTCTGAGGCTTAACTTGAAGTCCCTTTAGGTTGAGGACAGTTCTAATCCTCTCACTCATGCTGGCTTGGATTCCTGGCTGCCATTTAAGGTCTCAAAGAGAACGCGGCCGCCAGCCACCCAGGCTGTACAAAGTCTTGTTCTTTAATTGGGTGGTGACGCGGTTTGAATCTAGGCCCTTTTCAGTGAGCTACATCCCGCACCAGTTTTATTTTGAGACAAGATCTTGCTAAATCGCCCGGGCTGAGCTCAACTTTGCACCTCTCTTGTATCTGCTCCCCAGAGAGCTGGGATGACAGGTGTACCACCCCAACAAGCTGCGAACATTAGAGATTCTTCAGTGATAAAGCCTTCCATTTTACTGATGGGGCAACTGAGTGGTAGACACACCAAGTGACTTCCCCAAGCTCACACCTGGGACAGATGGCACAGGAGGGATGGAAATCCAGATTTTATGACATTCGCTGGACACCTCTGTCATCTGTGTTCCTCGGGTGACCACTCCTTGGCTCACTTTCTTAGCTGAGTGTGTCTCTTCATGTGTTTGTGGCCCTGGGCATTAAACCCAGGGCCTCAAAGCTAAGCATGGCCCAGTCCAGCTCTTTCTACATTTTTTATTTTGAGAAAGGGTCACAGTAAGTCACTAATTTGCCCAGCCTGGGCTCAGTCCTATGACCCCCTTGCCTCAGCCTCTGAGAGTCCTGGGATTGCTGGTGTGAGAGCTCCCCAGGCAACACCTGCTGGTGGGTTCTCTGGTGTCTTCTGGTTTCTTTCCTTCTTTCCGGCAGGCCCACGAGGCAGGTGCGATAATAGAAAAAAATGCCAGTTACTGCAGGTGAAGGCTCCTTTTCTACACCACCTCTAATGCTGGACAGCAATGTCTCCCCACAGGTTGTGACATATGGCCTTCTCTAATTCCCTCCCTCCCTTTCTCCCTTCCTTGCTTTTCTTCATCCATGCATTCTTTTTCTAAACAAAGATAAACCATTTTGAGCCGGGCGTGGTGGCGCATGCCTGTAATCCCAGCACTCGGGAGGCTGAGGCAGGAGGATTGATGCGAGTTCGAGACCAGCCTGGGCTGCATAGCTGTGAGCTCAAGGCCAGCCTGAACTGCATAGCGAGACCCTGTCTCAAAAAGACCCCCCCACAAAAAAAAGATAAACCATTTTATTGTATTTGAAAAAAAAGGCATATGCTAGTTTAAAATAATTAAGTGCATAGAGAAAGATTTAAAGACGAAAGTAGTAAAACAACTCCTCAGAAACAATACTTGTTAGAAATAAATGCCACGACTGTTATTTTTGTATCCATGTACGCACATAGAAAAGAGATAAATCACTTTAATAAAAATGATATCATAATGCTAAATGTTGTTTAAAGATATGAAGTGTTTAATATTTAATAGAAGAAAACATACCTAATTACACTACAGATATAATTGAATAAATGCTTCTTTAAGACAGCATTTCATGAAAAATGCTTAAATTTAATCAGTGTGGTTATGGGAAACATCAAGAAGTGGAAGTCACACCAGGTGAAGTGGTCTGCCTGCAACCCCGGTTACTCAAGAGACTGAGGCAGGAGGATGGCCAGTTTAAGACCAACTTGGGCAATGTAGTAAGACCTAGTCTCAAAATAAGAACATAGAAAAGACTGGGGATATAGTCTGGCACTCCTAGCTTATTTTTATTTTTGCTACAGGGTCTGGCTACGCAGCCCAGACTAGTAGTGATCCTCCTGTCTCAGCCTCCCTAGCACGGGTTTATAGTTGTACACCACCATGCTCGTTACCCTCCTAGGCGTGATCCTCACTTGTACCAGCAAAGTGGGGGAGGAAGGAGGGTGGTGGCGTCCATAGCCCATTCACATATTTTTTAAAAGCCATATTGTATTACTGTCTGTCATTCACATTCTCAAAAGGCACCGGGTCCGGGACTGCCTGGAACCCCACGTGGAGAGACTGGTTCTCTAACCCACAGAAGTATTGATCTGAGAACTTTGGAGACCTTGTAGTGATGAAATGAATGAATTTTACTGGTTGGGAAAATGAGTCTCAAGGACATCAGGTGCCTTCTTTAGGGTCAGGGAATACAGGATGGCAGGAGAGCTATGAAGACCCAGACCTCTTGGCCCTGGCGGTAGGGGTGGAGCTATCATGTGTCAGCTTGGCTCAGGGTAGGAGGGATAACGGTATCAATGTTGTCAGACAAAATTTGAGTGTTACTAGTTATCTTCTTAGTTCTACATCGGCCTGACCAAGAGCTCCCTCTTTCTGCCCTGTGACTAGAACAGTTTCCCTATTTGGTTTAACTGTTTAATTCCTGACTAACTCTTCTCTGTTAGGTGGAGCTGGGGATAAGATAATAAATAATGAAGGGAAAATAGAGAGTGACATATCAGCGCATAAAAGTCAGAGGCGAGGCTGGGGCACGGAGAGGGAGAACGCTGGCTGGGGTGAATGCGGACACTTTCGCCACCCAGCAGGGTAGGTTTGCTTGCGAGAGTTGTATGGCAGTAGCATCAATACGAAATACACCCAGTGCTTCCTGCTAGTACTTTTCATGGTGTATTAGTTCCTAAACAACTCATTTTATGTCTTAATTGGCTGAATGTCATTGTCACCTAGTTTTATTTGAGAAGGGCTCCTGGATGCTGTCTTCTGACTTTTGGATTTCGGGGCAAAGACTGTTGGTTTTTTATATAACAGCACTCTCATGTGGCCGTAGTACCCCGGGGTGGGGGGGTTCTTAGAACTATGTGCAGGCTTTTTTTTCAGACAACAGTGCCTGGCGAAGGCCAAGACGTGCCTAATTCTCGCTTCTTGTAGTCTTTGTGTTATTCTGAGCTGTCAATGTTTGCAATGTCATTATTTAGCCCATAGATTCTACTTACCTGGATGGTTTTAAACTATACTGGAATACTGTAGGCCTCTCAGTTTGCATAGTTACTGTTTTGTTTATTTAGACATCTTTAAAAAATTGTACCTATGGAGTTGGATGCTTATCTTTTATTTACTAGATGCTTTAAAAATCTATTAGCTTCTCTGTCCCCACTCTTGTGTCTTTGTTTAAATCTGTAATGTGGTTATCCCCAAATCTCAACCATATAAATAATTTATTTTCAGAATGCTATACCTGTTCTTTGCTCTCTCAAGTTTTGTGCTAGGTCTGTAATTATGTGTTTGGGGTCCTCAAATTTATTTCCTTAGATCCCCAATCTCCTTTTCTGTTTTTAATCTTATTATCTCATCTATGAGTCCTTACATTCCTAAATTTATAGTCTTATTAAGATGTTATACAGCATGAAAACCGGCGTTATATAGAATGAAAGAATGAGAAGTAACTTCTTGTTCTTTTGCTATTTGTTCTCCTAGATTGGTTCTCGATTTCTTTTTTCTTCTTTCATTTCTTTCTTCTTACATCCTTTGTTCTTTCCTTCCTCCCTCCACTTGCTACCACCATCTATTTTCTCTTGTAATGGTTGTGTGCTTCTTAAAAGAAAGGATTTCTTATGACACCCTTTCCACTTAGCACCGTCTCATTTGTTGAAGCTCATGTTAAGATGCCCTAGTCCCTTGAAGCACTTCTAGGGCATGTATTTGAGCCTCTTTATACCTAAGGCTCTGGGAGACCCTCATGACCTCCCATCATGCTTCACTTCCATTTAATATGATGGAACAAGGTGGAAGATTTAGAGAGGGAAGAAAGGTACACATGGGGCATCCTGAAGGCTGTCACCATGACAGTGGAGGGAAAGTGCAGGACCAAAAGCTACAGAAGCTTAGAGAAACTTGAGAAAATAGGAAGCCAATTTTCTATATCCACACTGAAAATGAGTTTGTTTCTATGATGTTTTGAAGATGGACAAGCCAGTATTATATTTAATCCAGGCATTTCAAGATACTGGCTTTGTAATCTTGATTCTCTGCACATCTTTGAAAGAGCTTAGGAATAGAACTATCCTTATGGCATTATTATGAGTATTACTGCATTGCTGGCAGCTTTAATACATGCTAGCATTTTTGGTCATTATAATGAATCTATCTGTCTGTCTGTCTATCTATCTATCTATCTATCTCTGATATAGATCAGGGCATGTCTGGTCAGAAGAGGATCTTGAGCAGTAGAGATATACTGTAATGAAAGTCACTCAAAGCTAATGGTCCCAGGCATATATTTGGGGCTGTTGGTTGTTGCTTGACCATTGCCAACTGGACCTCCTGTTGAGAGAACAGGGAGTTCAGCCCCCTGCCCCACAGTGTTGGCAAGAGCTGAGGGGGAAGAGGAAGATCGTGGGGCCCAGATCAGGTTCTTGCCTTTCCCAAGAAATGTTTTCTAAATGTCCCCAATGAGTAGCATCCACCTGACCTTGACATTTGTCAGCAGTGCAAATTCTCAAGCCCCATTCAGCCCTAGTGGAACAGAAACTCAGAACCTGAGAGCCAGACATCTGTTTTACCAAGCCTTTCAGTGATTCAGATGGTCACTGAAGCTGAGAACCATTCTGCTCTCTGAAGTAGGGCTAGTGGCTGGGGAGCTGAGTGGCAGAAGGGGAAGGTAGCAACTTTAGGTCCCTTGTGGACAGCTCAGAACCTGAAGTAGGCTGTGATTTTTGTGGGCAGAATTAGACAGAGTTGTGCCTGGTAACAGTCAATGAGTATTTTAATAGGCATCTAGTCAACCTGGATATTTATTCCTCTAAATATATATCTTCTTCTCTTCATATCATCATCTGTATAGATGCAAAATGCTGCTGTGCTTAGCTATTTTTTAGTGAACTATAATTTTGATTATAAAAAGATAGAATGCAGAAAAAAAAAAAAAAAAAAAAAAAACGACCCATTTTTAGTTGTGGTGAAAGCCTGGAGCTCACTGTAAAACCAGAGTAGCATCTTCCATCTGGTGGCAGCCTACCCCATCGACAGGTTTTCATGGCCAAACTTAGCAAATAGAGATCTCAGAGGGGACTCTGGGCTCTAGAGATGTTAGGGAAGGTGTTCCACCCCATCGGGCCACTGTGGTTCCCTCCAGGAGGAGAGAGACAGGTTGGGAAAGTATGTAGACTCTAGAGTGAGCTGCACCTGGGTTGGCCAGTCTTCCTATCTCAGAGCTTCTGTCCCTTATTTTGAAGTGGAGATAGTGGTAAAAATATTTCCATCCCCAGGTTGTTGCAGGGGTCACAAGAGAGAACAGATCGGAAACAGCTGGATGTGTTTGGGAAACTGTGAAGAGTGGCCCAGCTGGGAATTGTTTATTGTTTATGTTTAAAACTTGGTCTATAGTTGTGGAATGCGGTATTCTCTGTTGGAAGAATTCTAGGTATTAGCAAGCAGGTGGAGGAGGTATTTGGTGTTTTTTTTTTTTTTTTTTTTTTCCAAAGGTTACCAGAGAAGGAATTGTGTGTTGAGATCACTCTCTGCATGGAGCAAGAAAGATAATCAGAAAGACAAATGATGGGATGGAAGCTTCCAGAGACAAAGGTAGAAGAGAGGGAAAGCCAAGGGAGCCAGGGGAGGAAGGGGAGCTGGTAAATGAGATTCTGAGAGGAAGAACTTGGAGGAGGCAGGGTAAGAGAGGAGTCAACAGAGGGAGGAAGCAAGAAGCTAGATCCCAACGCCGCTGGCCCGGGAGTTTCTGGGCCTTTCTAGCCGGCAGCACTTTCCTGTGAGTTGGCTTTGTGCAACTGAAACATGTCTCTCCTCAGGGACCTTGTGCTTTGTACATGTGAAGTGTTTGGATCCAATGTGCTTAGTGAAAGAGAAGAGTCAGACATCGCTGGAAAAAGAGACCAGATGTCTTTGAAATCATCTAAATTGTCTCTATTTTTAAAAAAGTTACTCTTTCCATTGCTGCCAGATCTGAAAGTCCAATTTGCCAGGATAATATATCCGGTGTGGATAAAGATTTCCAAACTTGAAGTGTTTGTCGCTTAGCAACCCAGAGGCGTGAAGGGCTCACTCGGGCCATTCAACCTTCCAGGGAGACCAAGTTTTCCGCAGCAGAAGGCAGTAGGCTAGGAATTCATGCAGGTTGCTCCACTGGGCCTTGGGCCCACTGTGTGGTCCCCTCCAGCACTCCCCACTCAGATTTTTTCCCCTGATACTTGAGCCTCATACAGCCTACACAGACGAAGAAAAAAAAGCTGGAGGAGAAAGAGAGAAAAGGGGGGAAACACAAGGAGAACAGTCCCAGGGAAGAGGGAATTGAAAATGGGACCGGGAGGTGAGGAATTGTGCCTGACTCCATTGCTGGCCTTCAACACAGACCCAAATGACTCTTCTCCAGGGGTTTCAAACAGAGATATCTTTGTTTTCTCTAAAAAAAAAAAATCCTTTTTCATACTGTTAAGACTTTGTCTATTATCATTATTGCAATTGCTCTTGTTACTACCAAAGGAAAATACTTTGGCTGCTACCTAGTAAGTAGATTGAGCTTTCTTTTCCTTAGAGATCCAGAATCTAGCCATGTTTAGAAGCCTCTGTTTTGGTGACAATTGTCCATGCTCCCAGCTCCGTCTCCCTTGGGGACCAGGAAAACAAGGAGTGGGCCTGGTGGTCCCCCAGTGCCCATTGTCCCTCTGCTGGGGAATTCCTGGACTCTTGGCTTGCTTTCTCCTTTTTGTCTCTATGTTGTTTCACACTGGTGCATAGATGATTTTATACCAGGGCTGCGGTTCAGAGAACTTAGTGTGTACAGACCCTAGTTATTATACACAGACTCAGGAATGGACCTGATTCCAGCCATTGAACTACAAGAAGAGCCATCCGCTAGGATTCCTGGGAGAGCTGTTCTTATGTATCTGGAGAGAGATCCTGGTGAAGCATTTGAGTGCTCCCCAGATATTTGCAGGCCTGCTACAGCTGAGAGGGAGACAGCCACAGGGTAAAGCTGAGCACACGACAGGGAAGGCAAAGACGGAGGAACAGATGCACATGATACAAAGGAGTAAACACATTCTTGATATCATGGTTAGACAGCTGAGTCCAACTTCCCTGAGGTCCAGCTCTTGGTGTGGCTCTGCTTTTACACGAGTCCTTCACTGCATAAGCCCGTTTGAATTTGGTTTTCTGTTACTTAGCATCGGACATTCTTCACATATACAGTAACACTTACTGAGCACCTAACCTGGATTTCACACTCTATAAAATGTTTTTACATCTATTATTCTCACCCAGTCTCCATGGAAGGCTGGCATGGAAAGTATGAGCACACCCATTCTTTCAGCTCAAGAAAGCAGTTCAGAAAGAACTGATCCCAATGAGGTTTGTGGCAGAGCTGGGTTCTACTGCAGGGCTGTTGTGCTCCAGAGTTCTGGCTGCTCTCAAACTCAGGCTCTGGCTGGCAGAAGCAATCTGCTCTGAGCAGAGGGAGGGAGATCTGAGAAGGGAAGGTGTCTTGGAATTCCAGGCAGACAGGATGGACAAAGGCCACCAAGATGGTGCTGAGAAGAATCAGAAGTAGGGAAGATGAGCTGGCTTGCTCAGGGTCCTCATGTGATATCACAGGACCCTGGTCTGGCCAGGTCACCATGTGCTTTAAGGAGCCAGCCCTGTGGTTGCAAAAAAGCAAAACACAATGTCAGCTTGTCATCCCTAGAAACATTTGTGAATGGGTTTGTGAAACTTTATTTTATTTAACCCAGGGCCATTGGAACCTAATGGTGCTGGTTAATGTTTATGGATTCAGTATGTAGTAGCTCATATGGCAGTGGTCTGCTGAGAGCCTCTTATGGATACTGAAGCTCGGAGAGGTAGCAGAGCTTGCCCCAGATCTCTCAGCTAACAGTCTTAACTATTATGCTATAGTGACTTTTCATGTGAATGGAATGAACCAAATCTCCTGCCAAGGTCCTTGGCAAACAGAATAGAATAGGTCTAATGATAGAATGGGAGTGCCAGGTTCTAAACACCAGAATGGCACTGTTCAATACATACATAAAGTAAGTGTGGCTATAACATTATGAGGCAGATGTTTTTCTAGTACATGTACCTCATTGTTTATAGGACTCTCATTCTTTTAAGTCATCTGCTGCCTTATATCCTCACATCTGGTATTAAAAGAAAAGACCACATTCAAATCTTTGAGAAGTAAAATTGATGAGGAGACTATGGCCTGATATCGAATATACCACAAAGCATTAATGATTAAAACAGCATGATACTGTCAATGAAAATAGACAGAGATAGATAGACAGATGCTAATTTGGCATATAACAGAAATATGTCATATGTGGAGGATTGAACAAAGCCTGTTGATACGTGTTAATCTGAATTGATTCCTGCTTGAAATATGTAAGCATTTACTATATACTGCATTAAATTCTGGGTAGATTTAAGAGTAAAATATAAAAATGGAGACCACAAAGTATTTGAAAGAGAAGTTATCATTAGAGGAGGTTTTCCAAGGTGTAGCATTAACACCAAAGACCATAAAAATTTATGTTTCACTGTATAAATATTAAATGTATTTGTAAGACAAATATACCACTGTCTGAGAGACAAAGGATGCAGAGCCTTAATAGGTAAAGAGCTGTCATAAAAGCCAATAAGATAAAAAGGAAGCATAACAACCTAAAAGCATCAGACTGTCAGCACATCTTCATAAAGTCAATGGAAATATAAATTTGTACATGATTAAATACAATGTGGCAAAAGGGGGACCGAGGAGATAGCTTAGTGACACAAGAGCCTGCCTGGCAAGTGCAAGGTCGTGAGTTCAAACCCTGGTCCCGCAAAAAGAAAAGAAAAATGCCCAACAATGTGGCAAAAGGCATGGAGGGTCTTCAACATTTGACCCAGTAATTCCTCTTCCAGAAATGCATCTTAAAAGAGCACTTGGACAAGTGTGCAAAGGCAGAGCACTGCACTGTGCTTCACGACAATTTGAGAAATTGAAATTGAGCTACACGTCTGAGGAGAGAGGAGGTGAAATGAATGATGGCATCTGTCCATTCAAGGCACATAATAACAGTGATTAATTAATAGGCATGAGTTAGACATGTAGCTGCTGGCATCCAAGCAGTTTCTGATCTGTTGTTAAATGAAAAAGAAAGTTACCACTATATATGAAAATCTGATCATATTTGCATAGATATAACTGTATTTTTCTATGTATAACAATGTTTGGCAAATCATTATATATATATATATATATATATATATATATATATATATATATAATCATTCTTTGGTTTTCAATTTTTTTCTAATAGAAATATACATTCCTACATAATAAACATTAGTAAATTATTTCATAGGTACCAAATATTATACAATTTAGAAATGATATGCCTGTAGATAACAAAACCCTTGTGTTTTTTTTTTTTTTTTTTTTTTTTTTTTTTTTTTTTTTTTTTTTTTTTTTTTTTTTTTGCTTTTTTTTTGTCTGATGTGAGTGACAGATTAATTGGGCCATAAGGTTATAAGAAAGTAGATGACCTAGGGCATGCCAAATAGCTCAGCAGAGTAAAGTACCTGCTTAGCCAGACACAGGGATCGGGGTTCAACCCCCTATGGACCATGCCAGCTCCGTGCCCTGAGACAGTGAATGAAACTGGGCGTGGTGGTGTGTGTCTGTAATCCTGGTGCTTGGGAGGCTAAAAACAGGAGGATCACTATGAGTCCAATCTGTGCAGTGAGACCCTTTAGACCCTGTACTAAATACATAAAAAAAGAGAAAGAAAGTACATGCATGGACTTCAGAACCAGCCCAACCTGGGCTGAAATCTCAAGTATTCCAATGGCCCAGTTGTATGAGTATTGTTGTGCTTCTTGATCTGCCCAAACTGAAAAATGAGAAAGTATTTTCTCACATAAGTAAT
Source organism: Myocastor coypus (assembly GCA_004027025.1). Classification (NCBI taxonomy): domain Eukaryota; kingdom Metazoa; phylum Chordata; class Mammalia; order Rodentia; family Myocastoridae; genus Myocastor; species Myocastor coypus. The sequence goes on from PVJA010022998.1 coordinate 23,791, forward strand.
ATCTGAGGTAAGGTATGATGATACTCTCCCCCATCAGCAGCCCGCACAAGAGCCTCAGCCAATCCCAGTGAACACACACTCCTTGACGTGCCCGCTCAAAGTCTCGCAGGATGTCCTCACCAGCTGCTGCCAGAAGATTGCTCCTTCCCCAATAGTTCTGAAAATCAAGGATCAAGTCTGTGTATCTCAGTGCTCCAAGCATTTAACCCAGTGCCTGGCACATAGTAAGGGCCCAATCAATAGTCACGAAGTGAGGAAGGAGGGGGTGAACAATGACAGTGCCTAAACACAACAAGAAACTGAGTAAATGTTTCTTCAAGAGAGTCAACTTGAAGGCATATGCCTACTAGAATCTGTAAGATGTTTCAATTTTTTGAACTACCTGAGCATTATTTGGAATTTCATTTAAGGAAAAGGACAGTACTATGCTATGACGATAGCAAGAATAATATTGAATGTGCACTGTAATTTCACCTATTCTTCTAAAAGCCAGAAAGTGAGGAAACTATTGATGAGAGAACGTGTCACCTGATTCTGGTATGTAGAAGTGGCAGAACCAGGATTTGAACCTGTGTTGTCCTCACTGATGCTGGCTCTTATGTTCTTCAAGCAGAACTTTTCTCCAGAAAGGCTTTGGAAGAGCTTCCCTGAGCAGAAAGATGAAACCCATGGGATTCAGCAGCGTCACAGATGAGGCAGAGTGGGGGAGAGTGAGGAAGAGGAAATGTTACCACCTAGAGGAGACAGGAAGTGAGGACACTGAGAGGGACCAGAGAGAGGATGGAGAGAAACAGGAGGACACTAGAGAGGGCACGCTCTGCTCTTATTGGTTGACTTGGCCCGAGGCTTTGGGAGGTAGCATTTTCACTACTTGGGCAGAATTGTGAAGCCAGCGACTCTTGCAGCGTGATCAGGGCAGGAGTGAAGATCACATGATCTTGTGCTGCATCCGGAACATGAACCTGGTGGAATCCGGAATGGTATTCAGTTTGGGGCTAATTTAATGCAACACTTTCCACTTTCAAAAATACACAAATGCCATTTTATTTTATTGTAGAGTTTTAAAACTCAGCCCTGCTTTCGGCTTTCGGCTAGGAGGAGGCTAAGGTGCAACTTTCTTCGGTCGTCCCGAATCCGGGTTCATCCGACACCAGCCGCCTCCAGCATGCCGCCCAAGTTCGACCCCAACGAGATCAAAGTCGTGTACCTGAGGTGCACCGGTGGTGAAGTCGGTGCCACGTCTGCCCTGGCTCCCAAGATCGGTCCCTTGGGTCTGTCTCCAAAAAAAGTGGGAGATGACATAGCCAAGGCAACTGGTGACTGGAAGGGTCTGCGGATTACAGTGAAACTGACCATTCAGAACAGACAGGCTCAGATTGAGGTGGTGCCTTCTGCCTCTGCCCTGATCATCAAAGCCCTCAAGGAACTGCCAAGAGACAGAAAGAAGCAGAAAAACATTAAATACAGCGGAAACATCACGTTTGATGAGATTGTCAACATTTCCCGACAGATGCGGAACAGGTCTTTAGCCAGAGAACTTTCTGGAACCATTAAAGAGATTCTGGGGACCGCCCAGTCTGTGGGCTGCAAAGTGGACAGCCGGCACCCTCATGACATCATAGATGACATCAACAATGGTGTTGTGGAGTGCCCAGCTAGTTAAGGAGCATAAGAAGATACCATCAATAAAAGGATGATCTGACAAAAATAAATAAATAAATAAATAAAATGAAACTCAGCCCTGATTGGATGACAGACATTTGTTATTAAATTAAATCAAATTGACTTGGCCATAAAAACCTCAGCAGTAGGAAGGGTTTCCCCCTTCGCCATAAACCCTAACCTCCCTGCAGCCTGCACCCCCAAGCCTCCTTTCGGTGTTCTATTTCTGCTAATCCTTGCTAAGAAGTAACTGGTGAGCCAGAGGTTAGCTGATGGGGTCTCAAGGTGTGACCTTTCCCAGGAGTATTTGCATGTTAATAGAGGATCCTGGGAACCCAGGACAGCCTCCAGGTCTCAAATGAAAGGAGTCCTGAAGGTGGACAGAGGGGTGGGCACAGCCCCCAGGGGCCCTGCTGTGTGGGCCACGTTGATTCTGCCTGTGTGGATGGCCGCTGGTCTGGGCTTCTCTCCAGCCGCTTTTACAAAGAAGTGGCTTGGAGAAGAACAAAGCAATTGTATTTATCCTCAGGCAAGAACTCCACTGCCAGGGCTCTGAGCGCAGTGCCCAGATCCGTTTGGATCCAGAAGGCCTTGCTTAATGGTTATTTGCTGAATGAATGAAGAAATCCCTTTCCACCTCTGCCACTAACCACACACACCTTTAGCCTTCTTGCCCAGGAGCTGTTTTAAGCCTGGGCTGGGCCTAAGCCCTGAGCAACTTCTTCCTAATGATAAGAACATTTCTACCATTTGCACTTTACTTTTTTTCTTCCTTATAACCAGAAAAACCTCAAAACTTGTGCTGAATTGCATGACCTCACTGACCATGTTTCATGTTCCTTGTTGAACTGCGGTGAAAGCAATCCACTTCTTAACTCTGGCCAAACTGCAGAAAATAAAATTCCTTCGTGGATGTGGACACCTCCTCTTGCTCACACACACACATATTTCAGGGCAGGGTCCTAGGAAGAAGTGGGTAGGGGGCTGGGGGAGGGAGCCATTGAAGACAAGACTACTTTTCAGTTTGGCTGAATTCATCAAAAATGTCCAAATCCCATACCGAACATTCATCACTAATTAAATCCTAGCACCATAATTCAGAGAAAACAATTACAGCATTTAGAATTTTTAAAGGAACTATTATTGCTGCCTTGGCCCTTTTAAAAATTATGCTCCCCAAAGGACAAAATGCGATCCATTAATATGTATGTATTATTACTTTTTTGTAATGGGAAGACTGCTGATGCCCGTGAATGTGGAAGCATTTATCGGTTGCCGACAGCCGCTTAGTTGACTTGCAGTTTTAAGTGCAGTATTTTCTAGAATCTAAAAGGCTATAACATTAATTACCTCTTTGCCTTCAGCTGGTGGCCTGCTAGTTTCTATCCTGTGTTCTCTTCCCTGGCTACACTGATAACTGGCTAGCGGGTGGATGGTTTGCTCAGGCCCAGGAAGAGTCCACACCACGACTGGCAAGATCATGTAATAATTCATCCGGTTTTAGTTCATTTCTTCCATTTACTTTTAGAACCCAAGATTATACTCTTTTCTTTCGTTCGTCAGTTGGGGTCCCCATGTGGGCTGGCTCCTGTGTTAATCAGCAAACTCAAGGCATCTTGGGTTTCTAAGCCAAAACCGAGATTCTTCTACGTGGACGGTCCCCAGCTAAACTGGGATCTGATATTTCTCTCTGGTTTTCACTCTGTCCTTCTGAAGCACAGGCTTCTTTGTCTTGGTAATTTAACAGAGTAATTGAGAGGTGAATTATCTGGATCTGGCAGTGAGGACCACAATTGGCCTTAATACCTTACGGTGGTTGTATTGTTTGTGTGACCTGTGCGCATACGCATGCCACGCGTGCGTGCGTGGGTGCACAGGGGCACATAGGTAGATATGTATGTATAGGTGCACATACGAAGGTACGACTCTGAAATTTCCATTCAGCTCTCTGATCAGTCTATTGTCACATGCATTTGCCATTCATTATCTATGAGCCTGGGCGCCTTCGGTCCTGTGCCCTGGCTAGCAGTGATTTGGTTTATAGAGATCACATGGCAGGGAAACAGACCTTGAAAGACAGAGCTCTGAGAAGCACATTTGATGAATTTCCTATGATTTGAGTCTGGGTTTATTCTTCCCTGTGGCGGGGCAGACACCCCAGAGTACACGCAGCCAGCCCGGGAGCCCGGGGAGGAGTGGGGACTATGACAATAAGCACACTGTTTTTTTCCCTCACACATCTCGGGTTGCATTTCCTATCTGGGAGAAAAAAAAAAAAAAAAGAAAGAAAAAAAAAGAAAAGGGAGCCTTGTAAGGGATCCAGAATCTGGGCAGGAAACCACACAGAGTGAAGGTTGCCATTGTCATTAGCAATTAATGTAACCACCAGGGCTGGAAGGAGGAGGCCCTGCCAAGGCTGTGGGGGAGGGGAGGGCAGGGCCTGCTGGGGGAGGGGTGGGGAGCCACTGACTCGCTATAGTTGTCACTTGCCAGCCAAGGCTGGTGGGAAGCTTGACCTGATCGGGACACCTCCTCCGGCACTCCCCAGGGAGACTACAGTGCTAACTTTTGTTATTTTAAAACAAGGTGCTCAGGACTTGATAAGTTCTAAAATGTCCCTGCAGCCCATTTGTACTTCCTGTATCTCCAAGCGCAATTCTTTAGCCCCTTGCTAGATGATTTTTTTTTCCCCCTCTAAGGAGTCGTTTGAGATTCATTTACTTAGCTGTGTTGATGGAGCACCATGGATGTGCCAAGTTCTTCGGGTGCTGGGTAGGAGTGGATGCTGATCCGTAACAGATGTCGGGAGCGGGCGCAGCAGGCACGCATCGCTGCGGTCTCCATTCATTGCTTCATCTGGGCATCGTTACAGTTCTGCGGGCCGGGTTTTCTCAGTCCATTTTACAGATGGCATAAGTGAGGTCTGCAGAGGTTAGTGAACTCGGTTCTCAGCTCAGAAAACCAGTACAGGAGTCCAGATTCCCAGCCCTAATCTATACCCTCAGGAAGACTACAACCTAGGGAGCATTCAGAAAAGCCGAGGTATGGGTTGTGTCTATGGTGGAGTCTAAGAAAGGGACATTTAATGTAGTCTGGAGAGGCACTCACGGGAGGCTTTCTGGAGGTGGTGAGGCTGCCCAGCTGATATTGTCTCCGTGTCTACACTGCTCACTGTGTAGGTGTAGGTATGCCCTGCAGGTCTGTCTAGCTCCTGAAATGTCTTTTTTTTTTTTTTTTGTGGGACCAGGGTTCGAACTCATGACCTTGCACTTGCCCAGCTGGCACTTGTGCCTCGGAGCTATCTCCCCAGCCCCCAATTTTTTATTTTTTATTTTTTTTTCTTGTTTCAGAACCTTTATTTGTTTATTCACTTATTTTTATGGCCAGCTCAGCCCACCCCGAGGGCAGGGCTGGCACAGCATGTGGTGCCGGGGATTGAACCACGGTCCCTGAAGCCGCCCAAGCTTTCCCAAGCAGGTGCTTTAGACCACGGAGCCATCCCGCTGGGCCCCCTGAAATGTCTTTTTGGTTCCTTACTTTGAACTAGAGGAAGTCTCCATGAGGTTGACAAGGGCAGAGGCTATAGTAATGTTTTCTACATGGTGGGCAAATTCAGATCCCTCTCGGCCTCTGCCTTCTGCCTCCTGGTTTTGTCTCTTCTCCTCTTCATCCCTCCCCTCTTCTCCCCCCAAACTCTTTCTTCCTGGTAGTTTAAAAAAATGCCACTTTTCATTAATGTGACCAAAATGTCATCAACTAGTTTAGTGCTCTTTAATGTCCTTGTATCGTTTACGTTTCGCAAACAGTGTGGAAATGAATCCCATCTGTGGGTTCAAGAACATCAAAAGAGTCGGACAGGCTATTTAGACGGGCTGCTTCACATTGCATTAGTGTGTACAATGTCAGGGGGCCCAGCCAAGCGCCGCCTGTCCGGGCATCCCTCTGCCACCCCTTCCTGGGCCAGGGAGTGACAGATCACTCACCCTTGGAACTCAGAGTCAGTTGCGGGTCCAGCGCTGGAAGGCTGCCTGGAAGCCCTAGGAAAATTGTGAAGCCCGGCTCAGGAAAACCTTTCTCTTCTTCTCTAGTGCCGGGACACCCCAACATTAGTCTCCTCATCACTTGGGTGAGAAGCTGGTATCATTCTGTCTGCCTTCTTCCAAAGTCATTAGCTCTCCACAGCCCCCTTCAGGTCCTTAGCTCCCCAGGGAGGGAAAGTCTGGGGCTAAAATTAAGCTGACAGGGTGTAAGGAAGCTGTTAGAAACCTCAGATCACTATAGAACGTGAAGCATGGGGCCAGCAGAGATGTAAAAGAGGGGCTCTGTGGAAGACCCCGAAGAAGAGGTCTCATAGCTTAAATCAACAGAGTGCTAGTCTCAAGATAGTTCCTTCCTGGCAGCATTTTTGCCTGGGCTTCACCTCCCGCTCTCCTACTTGCTAGAAACATGGTTACCTGGCCCTTCCTGCAAAATGGGGTTACTACTTATATCAACCTAATGAAATGAGTAGCTGCATTTGGGAGGCTGAAGCAGGAGAAACACCATGAGTCTGAGGCCAGCCTGGGTTATATAGTGTGTTCAATAGGAGACTGCAATACGTAATGAGACGCTGTCTCAAAAACTAAAACCAAGCCACACAAAGCACAAACAAAAAGTAAAGGAGCTGCTGCGCCCCAAGTTGGCCGTAGTCAGTGCTCGGTGAACATTAATGGTGCTACACTCTAAGGGCCGCCCATGGCCCGTCTCATCTCTGGCCACCTATCCCACCTGCTGCCAGGTGCCGTCAGCGCCTTCCTCCCTGTCAGCGGAACACTCAGCCCAGGCCTTCCCCTACAGAGGAGGAGGCGGAGGCGGAGTGCAGGGGGACCTTGACTCCAAAATGTCCTGGCTGTTCTCCAGCTCTGGAGAAACCCCTCATTCTAATGCATTCCCTGGAAAGAAAGATATGGCTTTTTGTTTCAGAAAAAAACAAAAGCCTCTGTTCTTTCCCAGACATGGGGAACAGCAAGAGTGGAGTTTTGACTGTTAATCATTATAGCCACATGAATAATAATCCACCTCTCTGAAGGCCCCAGTTCCTCCCAGTACTTTAATGTCCCTTCCCACTTTGCATGTGACGGTACGCGTATCCCAGCATGCTTTCATTCTAAATATAAGCAGAAGGAGAAGCATATGCTTCTTCTCGTTATTTTACACTTCTGAAGACAGGTTTATTTTGTTTTTGTTCAATGAGCAAAATTATGCCTGCAGTGCCACTGCCAGGAGAGCTGGTTACTCCCAAGTTCTTTATAGGACCAACAGAGATCCGATAGGTTATCTGTGCTAGGATGACCAGGAGATTGAAGTTGCCAGTGCATTCGATCTGGAAGCCCCTGGGGACGCACGAGTGCCGTCGGTGCTGCACCGCTGGGCCAACCCATTGTGCTCAGGCTGGAGGGAAGGGTTTTAAAAACCAGCAAATTGGCTCTAAGATCTGCCTGCCTTCCCTGTCCCCTCTCCTCTCCATTTTAACTTTTGTTGGCTGAGATGTAGTTATGATGGCCAAGAACACAGACTCAGGAGCCAAACTTCATGGGTTTGCATCCCAGCTCTGGACAAGTCACTCACCTTTCAAGGCTCATAATAACGTCTGCCTCAGAGGATTCTGGTACAGATGAACCGGGTTTATATGTGTTAGGCATTCACTCTACAGCCTGACACCGAACAAATGTTCTATATAAATGCATTAGCTAGGACTATCCCTCCAAGTATGTGATGTCACCTGTTTTAGTCACTATTCTGTCATTGCTGGGACAAATATCCAACATACAAGCTTAGGGGAAGAAAGGTTTATTTAGCTCACAGTTCCCGGAGGTTTCAAGACACTGACCCCACTTTATAGGGACTGGAGGAGGGGCTGGGGCACTGCGTGTCCAGGATGATCTGCTCTGTGCTTCCACGCAAAACCGCAGCCTGGTGTGTGTGTGAGGGGCACTCTGACAGCGCGTGCAATCAGTTTAAGGGTTAGGGCCTCTCTTGGCCATGCTCCCTCAAGCCCCGCCCCTCAAGCCCCCTGCTTGACAGCCCCATGATGTACTTGAGGCTTTGTGGGGACAACTAGATACCAACCACATTACCTAAGTTTTACACTGGCTTCTCTGAGGAGGGTACTGTGTGGCTACTGCCACTGCCACATTTAGCACAGTGCCTGGCACCTGGGAGACTTTCACTATTATTTGTTGGATTGTATCAAAGCACAAAAAAAAAAAAAGAGGGGTTAAAAATTATGTGGTAAGCCACCATGCAAGACACTTTTGTTATTAGCTCTGGAAGAAGTTTGTTGAATAAACTACCTCCAGGGCTTTCTCAGAATTGCTGCACTGAATGTAACAAAATTTTAAGCACCAGTCGACCACACAGTTTATGAATCACCCCTGCTGTCTGTATTCAGTGTTTAATTCTTTCCTTCTTCATTTGTGCTGAATGATTACTACTATATGTAGCCTAACAACCATTCACTGAGGTCCCCCCGTGGGGGCCACTCTAGATTGGGAGAGGATGTGACAGGAAGAAACACAAGGGCCCTCTTCTGCAGCCTCTAGCCGATGAGGGAATCTAGGCCTGACCCTGACCACTTATGTGTCTCATTTGTCTCTGGCCATTGCAGTAGTTGAACACCTAGCCCACCCTGGCCTTTCTCCAGGATTTTGAATATAGTGAGAGACCTACGTTTTTCCTTTCCTTTGTGGTCTACAGCTGGTTGACTGAAATCCAGGTAGTGCCAAAGCCTTGGTCTTCTCTGATCATGCTGCCTGATAGGAGCTTATCTCTTATAGGATAAAGACTGCCACAGAGTGAAATGAAGGGAAGGGAATTTGGTAGGCTCATTACCATTGTGGGTAGGCTACCTTATCTCAACTAACACAAATGCATCTTCCCTAGAATTCTTTAGGATGCCACATGCCATCTCGGAAGTTCACACCCTTTGGGAAACTCAAAGAGTAAGGAATTCCAAGCCTATAGAATTTTCCAGAATCTTGAGAGCAAGGCTCTGTTTATATCTGTCCTATTGTTGACATCCTGGTCCCTAATGAGGTGATTGGAACATCTGTAGCTCATTTGCCAAATGCTAGTTAACTGGAAATGGCATTAGATATTCTTAGTAGAGTGTCTCCTTTCCTTTCCTGTATCTGTGCTTGGACTCCTACATAGCTCACAGATTCTTAGTCTTGGAGACAGAGAGTCACCAGAAGCTGTCTGTTCAAACATTCAAGATTTTAACTTTCTGGTCCCTAGTCTTGGAGATACTCAAGATCCCTTTTATTAACCCCTTCTGTGATGTTTTTAAAGATCAAGGTTTCAAATGTGACATACAGAAAAACCTATAATATAGTTATTTACTCATTTCTTATTAAGCAATGGATCAGATAATGCTAACACTGTAGAAATGGTGTAATTTCAAACCAAAGAAATACCATTTAAAATAGGTAAGTTTTACCCCAATAGAAAGAAAGTTTCCACTTAGTCTTTTATTTTACTTTTAGTCTATTTTTAAAAATTAGCAATTATTGTTAGAACTTCTAAATGAATGAAATAGCATTAGGAAATTCCATATTGACTACTTTAAGATCTGAGCTCTGAAGCTGCCTTATGCTCCACTCTTTTTGCACACTATAGGTAATTGTTACCTTTAATTCGTTGAATATGGGAGTCTAGCTACAAGACAGCTTGACTATGTACTCTCTGCCCAGCCTGCGACTGGAGCTTTATAGTTTTAGGATTCCTCACCTACTCCACACTTCTGTGGTACATAGACAAGATGGTGCAGCTTAACTTTGGGAGTCGTAGGACAGCTGTTAGCTCCTGAGGATGAGGTGCCAGTGCAGGTGAATTGTCCCCAAACAATCACAATAGCCTCAAGAAGAAGAAAGAGGATCAGAAGGAGGAAGACAAAGAGGAGGATGAAGAAAGAGAAGAGGAGGAGGAAGAGAAGGAGGAGGAGGGGAAGAGGAAGGGGAAGAAGAAGAAGAAGAAGAAGAAGAAGAAGAAGAAGAAGAAGAAGAAGAAGAAGAAGAAGAAGAAGAAGAAGAAGA
>PVJA010022999.1:0-33468 GCA_004027025.1 Myocastor coypus
TCCTCATAGCATAAATGAACCATATCTTCTTTATCCATTCATATATTGAAGGGAATCCAAGATTTAGCAATAGCAAATGTGCTACTATAAAAACAAGTGTGGATATATCATGTGGTATGATACTTTTAATTATTTTGGTAATATACGAAGCTTGGCCAAATTGAAGCCCTGAATCTTATATATGGTGAAAGTTCAATGGTAAGATAATAGTGTTTGATAACTAAACACTAGTGTAAGGCGCTAATTTTATTTTCAAAAAATAAGTCCACATGTGGACAATTTCTGTAATACTCCCTTAGCAACCTGAACAAATTCTCTCATTTGAGGTTAAAATCTTCAGTTGTATAATTATTTTTCCATCCCTCTATATTTTTATTCAGAATATTTATTCATTTTGCTTCGCTAAAACTTAATTTTCCATGACTCATATGCATATGCAGCAGAACTGGAACTTCAGGGTGGGAACAGATTTACTACACTGGTAGGGACAGCAAGGTACAAATGGAGTCTAGAGAACATCTGAGATTGTTCTTGTCCCACATTTGGGGCAATAATGGACAGAGGAAATGACTTACTTTCTTTTAGACACAGCTGAAGCCCTCCACCTAAGGTTGGTGTGATGCTTACAGGGCAAGTTAAGACCTGCGGAGGACAGCAAGGATCTTTAATGCAAGAGAGTAGCAGTAGTGACAAGTTTCACATGGGCAACTAGTTTTCTCATTGCTCCTTTACCCAGCCTTGCATGTGTGCTTTGTGCTACTGACTCTTCAACAGCAATCAGCTATACTATTCCCAGAGTTACTACCCACCTCTCTATATGCAGTGGGTAGGGTAAAATAGTGGCAAAGTAGACTCTTGGTCTTTGCCTATTCTGAGGCACTGACCACCTGGCCCTATTTAAAACATTACTAATTTGTCTCTGTTTCTTATATCATCCTTTGGCAGGACCCTTCATGCAGGCAAAGAGGAATCTTGGCCAGGCCCATGACATTACACACTGGTGAATTGCTGTGAAAAACTTTGGTTTCATTATACTGCCTCCAATCCATATAATAAAGAAAATGTTAAGACTTAGTAATAAGAAAAACAACAATGTAATCAGTCAGGTGGCCCATGCCTGGTACCCCAGCACTTGGGAGGCTGAAAACAAGAGAATCACTGAGTCTGATCTATGCAGTGAGATGGTGTAGACCCTGTACACCTTGTCCTAAATACATGGGAAAAATGTAATCAGTATCATGATAGAATAATAGTTTCAAAATGTTGAAATTTGCTAACTTTTTATTTTTATTCTACAAAGAAATTAACCTTTGAGATTTGCTGAATTAAGAGCAAAAAGCAATGATATTGGGTAACCTCTTATCTAATTACACTGGTTAATGTTTCCATTAAATAAGAATGGTGATAAGCCCTGCTATAAACAGAGGAGGGAAAGCTTTCCACCCTCATTGGCATGCAGATAAATGAGCAGACACAAGGAGATCCCATAGCTATGGCATCCTTGGACTGCAAGAGAAACAATTTTGTTTTTTCATTTCAGGAAGAAAGTAATCCTCACTTTTGGCTTCTAGGTTCTGTGCACAACAAAATAGATCAAGTGTAGCAAAACTTTTCAAAGTGATATAGAAAAACCACAGATGAGACTTAGGAGATTCAAATGCCACTGTGGATTCTTAAGAATATTAAATAGCAACAAAACAATATAAAATGTATGTTATATGTACAATGAAATAAAGCTTGGAACTAGAAAAAGTGAGAAAACAACAATAAGAACTTAAAGATGGTTATGTATATTATTTAAAAATATTAAATGAAATTAATTTTATTCAGTAATAAAAGAAATTCAAAATGACAATGTAGATTAGACAGATAATTCATAAAAAAGTAACTATGACTAATGCAGTAAGAGAAACACTTTTCTGAAAAAAAAAACTGTCATTAGTTAATTTTCACATTACATATCATGGAATATGCTTAAAGACACTGAGATGGTGATGATGTCACCAAGTGACATCACTCTGTGGAACCACCATGTACCACCTGACCAAAGCATTTTTATATGCTGCAGGTTGATTATAATATAGTAAGCTACTAGCGTCTCATACCGTAACAAGGAGTTTGTTTACAGTGTTTGTCCTTCGCCAAGTGTATAATACTGTTTTTTGTGTATTTTATATTAAATTGTAGAAATTGCCTTTTTAAATCAAAAACAAAATAAGTGAAGTGAACTCCTGAAGAGCATTAAACTAGTAACATGTGGAGATAAATCACATGAGGTGTTGAAACATTGTGTCAATGTGCCATAATTTAATCAGCTTTCTAGTGGAATATTAGGATTTTAGCAGAAAGAGGGGGCATAAATATAGAACAGGAACTTTATGAGTTTTAGCTGACAAATGGAAAAGTAAAAGTGTAGAATCTAGACACAGAAAATCCCTTTATAATAAGTAGGCAAAACCAGAAACATAATAAAATTTATTAAATATACTTTAAAAATGAAAAACAAAAAAACAAGGAAAATATTTGGGAAAAATATGTGGTAAATATCAAAATTTTAAGGCTCATATGTACCCACCACCAAACAGAAAAATATTTTAAAACATCAGCGGTACATTCAATAAAAGAAACAATTTTTGAATGCATAAGAAAAAATTATAAATTAAAATAGCCCAAAGTTGTAATTCGATTCTTTATTTTATGTTAAGTATGCACGTCTCATGAGATGTGAAGAATATTCAATAAAACAATGTACCAAAACAATGGTTTAGCAAGATATATAATTTAAGCCTTTCTGAGCCTGGAGAGAAAAAAAAAATTATTATTTACTATTATGTTGCACAGTTCTTCAAAGTAATAGTCTTTGTGTTTTTGTCCATGAAAGGTCAAGAGGAATTGCTTTTTAAACAACCCCCAGCTGTAGGACAGTTCCTAACTCTGCGCAGGCAAGCGCATGCGCTCAGGAGTTAATCTATGTGCCCGTTATCTGTGATGCATGAAGACAAATTCTTCCACTCCATCCCTACTCGTTTTATCTTATTCCAGCCAATTCTGGCCTAGCTTGGACGATGGTCAGTCCTTTCGTATCCTAGTCTGCCTTATAGCTTTAGTTTTTAAAGGGCATAAACATTTTTAAAAAGTTAGAAATGATACAGAATTTTAAGAAACAAAATTACGGGAATTCAGCAATGGTTGCTCTATTACATATTGTTGTCTTCAAATTAGTTGTTCAGATGATGCAAAATTGGTGAAAAAAAACAAAGCAAAATAAAAATAACTAAACATTAACTATTTCTTTCAATAGACCAGTAGAAATCAGTAGCACAATTATCCAAGCTATCCTGTGGATCTACATGCATAATTTTCCCTCCTTTTTTTTTTTTTTTTTCCTTTTCTTCATCTCAGTTGTTCCTCTTTAAATACATTTTTTTCCCTGAATAATGGATAAAAATGATGTGGTATTTTTACACATTTGAGTATTACTCAGCTATAAAAATGATAAACTTGAGACTTTTATAGGTAAATGGATTCAACTAGCGACCATACTCAAAAGTGCAATAAATCAGACCACCATGTGTAAACATCAGAGTGTCTTCCTGGTATAAGAACCTGAAAAAGTAAATAAAATCTAAAGGTGCAATTGTCTGTTTTATAAAATAAGGACACTTTTCCGATACCCTCAGGCTATAGCCTACAATCTTAAGAGTGATAGAAAGTGTCAGATAGGCTGTAGTTATTCTAAAATTCAGATAAACATTTATTTAGGGATAAGATAGAATTATTTATATCCATTCCATTTGAAAACCATGAATCCAACACTGAAATTATAATCAAAATCTTTTCTCCGAAGTATGAATTTATCACCTAATCTTTTGGTCCTTCATAACAAATTGTAACAAATCACTGACTTTGATTACAGCTTTATGATATTGAATGAGTACTTTATGAAATTATTTGTCAAATTAGTTACCTTTGTGAAACAGCATTTTGAAGAAATCTCTCACACTAAAGGGGGAGAAAGAAAAGTTGTAGTATGGATGTTTTATAGGAAAATGTGATAATATTTCATGTTAATGATCCACAAAAATGAACATATTAAATTTCCTTAGAAGCCAGTCAGTGATTTTTCACAGTGGCCTTTCCAAACCAGATATAGGTACACAAGTGTGATCAAACAATTAAGCATGAACTATTCTTTTTAATAAACCTATAGAAATTAGTACTATAGGGCTGTCGAGATGGTTCAGGGGTCTAAAGCACCTGCCTATGGACAACCACAGGGACTGCAGTTTAATCCCCGGCAACACATGCTTTGCCAGCCTCTGGGGCAGGATGAGCTGGCCACAATAATGATAATAGAGAAGAAATTAGTAGTACAATTATCTTTGCTATCATAGACATATATATGATATATGTTATCTCTGTGCATTAGACATAGAATTATTCTATGTATTAGGCAATGTATTACATGTAAACATCTACAAAATACCTGGAGGATAGCTGTAATGTTACTTAATAAATGCTAGCACTACTTTTGCATTTTATAATTAATAACATTAAGAATAGCAACATCAGGAGTCTCAAGGAAGAATAGCTCGGATATACTGATATTTTATATCATGCTTATTATCCAGTATTTGCTGTAGTGAAGTAAAAGTTTTCAAGCTTCTCTGCTGTTATGTGTTCTGATAGCTTTCTACATGTACAGTATTTTTAATCTCTGGTTATTGCTGAATTTGATATTTCAGAGAATGCGGAGGGCTTTGCTGAGGTTTTTGGAAGGCGGCAATTGTGGTTTTGCTTTACATAGGTAATCATTTTTTCATTTTCTTATTAGTGCTACCCATGTAAATAATCTTAGAGGTTATGTTATTTGCAAAAGAACAAATTACCACTATTACCTTAAGTTCACAGGCTTTTCTTTTTTTCAGAACTGGGTATTGAACTCAGGCCCTTAAACTTGCCAGGCAAGTGCTTATTCTACTGAACTATCCCCCCCCAGCCCCAATCTTAAGTTCAAAGAAATTGTATTTCCAGAGGAAAAATATTATATAGTCAATAGAGAAATGCAAGGAATATTTATGCTCATTGTTTACTGTTACTGCTTGTGTGCGTACAGGGATTTGTACCCTCCTATTTCCACTATAGAAATCATTATGAAGTTTCTTCAAAATAAAAATAAAGCCACACTTGCCCCAGATGTAACACCCCTCACTATCTTCCTGAAAGAGTTTAAGTCAGCACAATACAGTGATACCTGCATAACTGAGGTTAATTGCTATGAAATTCATAAGCTACAGAAAGATCCCAGATTCCTGTCAACAGATAGCTAGAAAAGATATGGTTAATATGCACAATACAATGCAGTTAGAAATCACAAAATGTGGTCATTTGGAGGATAACAGATGGAACCACTTATTATCCTGCTAAGTGAAATGAACTCGGCTCAGGAAATCAAGTAGTCCACATTATCTCTATATGGGGAAAAGGACAGAAAGGAGGGAGGGAGGGAGGGAGATAGAGAAAGAGAGAGATTCTGGACAAGTACAAAGCAAACTATTAAGGAAGAGAAATTGGATCAGGAAAAGGGGAAGCTAAGGAAAAAGATTACTGTGGGGGTGAACATGAAGCATATAGTGTGTGTACAGATATGCTCAAATGAAAACTGCTACTTTGTGTAACTAATTTTACACTAATAATTTTTTTTAAATTTTATTTTAGGGAAGAATCTATGGGATGTTCAGTGTCTCACTACTGGATCGGACTTGTAATGATGCACCTGTTCACGGCCTCCCGAGAGTTGGATTACAGGCATACACCATCATGCCCAGTCTAAATTGCTGGTTCAGCATGTCTCGGGGATGGGGCCAACACTGCAGGACTGGGTGTGGAATTGCCAGCTCCTATGCCTGCTTGCAGGCATTGTAATCTGCTGAGCTATTTGGCCAGCCCTACACTAACAAATTTTTATAGTGAGGGGAAAAACACATTTTATAGCTACCTTTGTTCTTGCTTGGTGCATAAAAAGAGAAGTCCAAAGATCTTTGTTCTGCTCTATTCTTTCTTCATGTCTACAATGACTAGTTATAGTTTATGGATGTCATGGCTTATATCTAGGTATAACTGGGGCTCTTTGGAGGTGGTTGGATCTAGGGTTTGTGATGTTTGGATTAAGAGTGGTCCACTCTTGGTAGATAATGAGGGACATAAGAAAGCTGCTTCACACACTACTTTTGGTTTGCTCCCTCCCTGCATCGTGGCCTTATGCCCAGTTCTCCGTGCCATGGACTGTTTCTTCCCTGTGATGTCCCACTGCTACACCACCGTGCCTTGAGTTTGGTTAGCGCAATTATAGCCTGCACGTCGTACAAACTGTGAGCTGAAACAGACCCATCTGACTTTATCTTTGGGGGTGAGGTGTTCTGTCTTAGCAGCCAAACAGTTAACTAATACACATGATACATCTATTCTCAGGCCAAGGAGAATATAAAGTACACTGGAAGATGACTTTTTTGGAGAATCTGGAATGTGGAGTGAGTATACCGTCACCATTGTAATTCCAGATGATGTTCAGAAAGAAATTATAACTAGCGAGATATTAATTAAATGTTGGCAATCATGAGACAGCCACCTTTCTGTCATGTGAGTCTTTGTGATTTTACTGCATGGAGAGATGATCTTATAGTCCTTAAAGCAGAAAGATGCTCTAACTTTTATATCAGTAGAAATTTTCTCTATAAATTAATATCATGCCTATGTAGCCCTCAACCACCCAGCAGAAAAGTTTAACCACGAGGCATAAAACAGAAAGGTAGATTAGCATGCTGAGTTGTAAAAAGCTTAAATCAATAGCTTCTGACATCACCAGCTCTGCCGATAACCCACGGTGATTAGGGAACTATGTATACAACTGCTTTATCTTAGTTCAATGAGAAGAAATTTTTCATACCAAGAATGATTAGAAAAATGATCATGTCTACATACTGTGATCTAAATAACTACTAGGAGGACAACAATATACATTGTTTCAGTTATTGGGAATGTACTATTAATCTGTTTTGAAACTGTCTCATTGTTATATCTTACTAAAAGTAATAAAAAGAGGAAAAAGTAAATTTATTCTTCTATTAAAAAAAAGAGAAAATATATTTGTGACCAGGCCACTTTGAAGTACAATCAATACTTCCTTCAGTTACTCAGTTAAAAAAACAAAAAACAAAAAGGGAGAATGAATATTCTAATTTTCTGTTCTCTGCTATATGGTATCTCACTCATAATTTGAGTGAGTATAGTCATAGTCATTTTTTCTGTGTTTTTATATAATAGAAAATAAAATGGGCTTTATTTGATATAAAATACCGACAAAAATGAGCACTTGGTCATTAGAACACATATCACAAGTTCTACCTCTGCCTGAAGAGTAATATAAAGACAAACATTTAAATTGAGGTTAGACAATTTTTTTTTTTTTTTTTTTTTGTGCAGGGTCTCACTACACAGCTCAGACTTGTAGTGGTGTCCCTGATTTCTGCTTCCTTAGTGCTGGGATTACAGGTGTGTGCCACTACGCCCAGATTCTTTCACTGGCTCAGCATGTCCAGGGGCGTGGCCAGTACAGCCTGCAGTGCCATGAATTGAACCCTGACATTAGACAATTCTATAACGTATTTTACTGAGCTAAAAAATGATTTGGGGGGCCAGCACATCACTCAACGGATGCAGTGCCTGCTTTAGCAACCGCAGGGGCCAGCGATGGATCCAGTGGCACAGGCAGTTCCAGCCCCGCCCTGGGGTGTGCTGAGCATGCCACAGAGTTCTGATGTGGTGGCACATGCCTGCAATTCCAGCGCTGGGCAGGCTGAACCACGAGGCTCCCTGCAAGTTCGAGCTGTGTAGGGAGACCCCACACCAAGTGCATAAAATGAAAAACTCAATATATAGATAGATAGATAGATAGATAGATAGATAGATAGATAGATCAATCAATCAATCTATCTATCTATCTATCTATCTATCTATTTTTTAGGATATGAAGGGTGTATTTCTAAGTAAAACACCTTGTTAAAAGAAGGCTGCAGCAAACGAAATGTAAGACTGACACAGATATGATATAAACTTACTTTGGTTAGTAGATTTATCCAAACTACAGGCTGACTTTCTTTAAAAATAATATTATCAGCTTTGTCAGTTGAAAATGTGTGGCAGTTTACTAGTCTTTTCTCACCTGTAAGAGCAGTTTAAAGTGTATTTTAAAGGATAATGATCTTATTAAACAAAATAACATGGATTGGTAAGTATATACCAAGCAGTGAATGAATATCCCTAAGTGAAACTACTTTTACTTTGAAAATAAAATTAGGTTTCCTGAAGAAATGCACTTATTTCATGAAATTTAAACATTTTAATTCTTTTTTTTTAGATTTTGATTATTTTTATAAAATCATGGTAGCTAGCACATGAGGCTCAGGCTTCAGTCCTCCCAAACAAGAAGATGAGGCACAAGACCTGCCTTCTGACTGCACCTCAGGTCTGCAGTGTCAAAGGGAAGCCAAGCAGTGGTACAGGTCGGGCTTCACATGCAGACATTGGTCCAGGGGGACTTGGGCAGGTCGCTGTGCCTCTCCTCCCTCCATTCTACCGGAGACTGGGGGCCGGTGGCTCGCTCAGGAGCAGGGCCACCAAGCCACTATGGCCCTTGGCTTCCATCCCAGCACTGTATCCTGTCTTCTGGCAGCTCTGTTTTCATGGCCAGCATCTGCGGGGCGTAGACATCTGGGTAATGGGCTTCATTGAATTCCTTCTGCAGCTCCTCCAGCTGGTAGGAAGTAAAGATTGTCTTGTGTCGCCATTTCTTCAGTTTCTTGGTTTGGTTCAAAGCCGATTTGGATGTTTTTAGGTCACTGGAGGAAACGTCTTCAGAATCAGAGCTGGCCGTCTGGTTGGCATCCAGCGGCTCCGATTCTCTGCCCAGCGGCTGCAGGTGGACACTCTGAGGGTCAGACAGCACTTCCAAGAAAGTAGGCTACGCGTAGAAGCCGGGCAGCACCCCTGGGCCCAGGAGCCCCGCACTGCCCACCCCTTCAGGGCCGAGGACCAAGCGGGCCGCCAGCAGGTGCCCGGGGCCCAGGCCGTGGAGGGCGGTGCGCGGGTGCGAGCTGGGTGGCTCTTTGCTGAGACCCAGAATCTCTTGGATGCCGAACCCTGTGCAGCGGGCCGGGGTGGCCCCCGCGGTGTCCTTGGCCACCGTCGCAGACATGGGTTTGCTCAGAGCTTCCCCAGCTTTCCTGTCATCTCCGGGCTCTCTGAGTGGCCAAGGGCGAGGGTCTCTGCTCCCCCAACAATGCCGGGTCCCCACTTGGGAACTTGGTCCCAGGCGCCTCCTTGGTGTCTATGCTCAAAATATTTTAATTGTTAACAATGTTTTTATATGATGAAATTTATATTTTATTATGTTGGCATTACTTGAGAAATTATTTATAATAACTTGTATAAACAAAGTTAAACATGTTAAGGCACATATCATTTTTAAAGTAATACATGGGAAAATTATGGTGTCAAGTTTTAAATAGCATAAGAGTTTAGTGTTGAGCTGTCTCCTTTTAATCTTTTGCTTTTTATGTTAATGAAACACTAGCTCAGCAAGCAACTGTAAAATGCACATTATCAGCTGATCTATCACATAATTGTGCTTACATTTGACACCACATTGCAGCTTAATTATGAGGACTTCTGGCATATCACAAGGCCAATGTTTGGCTAATTTTCATTTCATTCTAATGAAATAAAAAAGCACACTCAGCTGTTTTCCTAGAAAGGCAGCTTCACTATCCAAAACACATGATGACTGAGGGCAGTAAGTTTGAAAGAGTGAACTTTAGCGCAGAGTATACAAAATAAAATGAGGTGCATGCTAACTGATTATTTCAAGTGGAGTATGTTCTTTCTCTATTGTCAAAAATTTTAAGTAGAAGTGTAACAAAGTTTTACTTTTGATACATATGCTAAAACCCCATGCCTCAACATGTGAGACTACATGCTTTAAGATAATACCTCATAACAGTGTGACAGTGGAATGGTCTCTGTGTATGAACAGTAGTGCTTTGATTTTGCCAGATGAATACACACATAAATGGATACTCAATGTTCTGAATTGTAACAAAATTCAGCAGCTCTAGAGTATTTTCACAGGAAGATAATGCAATAGTTGCTACATGAATATAACCATTAAGATTTTCAACACAAGGTTATAAAAAAACTTAAATCACTATCATAATCAAATAGATAACTGTGGTATGATGTATTTGTAGAAAGAATCATTATGTAGTTCATAAATCTATCTAAAATAATATAAAGAAATGATTGTAAGCAAAATGTTCTCGAAGAGTGTGTAATAAATAGTGCTGTCTGTAATTCCCATGTAAGATTGTAGAATCGTATCAGAGAGTAAGTTAGCAGGTGGCATGATAATCATGAAAGAACTTCACAGATACACTTGTTGGCCATGTAAGGTATGTAAGAAAGTCTTACTATTGGGGATTTGAAAGTGTGAAATATTTTCAGTAGTATTGTTTTTACAAATGTATCAGTTATTTAGATTTTTCAAATACCAGAAGAAGGCAAATATTTACTGGAATCATGAATTAGTATGTTCTAGTCTATCACAGATTGACATATTAATAAAAATCTGAACGTGTCCAGGATTACAAGGCTTACATCACACAAAACCCACAAGTTTATTTTAAAAAACTTTGTAATTCAAAATTTCCTCTTCATCATATAAGCACACATGAATTTCTCTTTTCTATTAAGTTTTACCACTAAAAGGAGATCAGTGTGAGGAAATCCACAGCTGCTATTTTTGCCATACTTGGTAAAAACCATTTGTCAAATCCACAGCTTGTATTTTCTATGGACTTCACTATTACTTAGGGTAGTTTTAAGTCTTATTCCAGTAAATACCTAGAGTAGCTTTAGGTTGCACAGCCACGGCTTGACAGAAATCACAAATATTCCTAAAGGCTAAATTTTTCGGAAATTGATGTGGAACATGCTAACGCAAAATGACGCATTTCTAACATTCTTCTACAGAAGTCAGAGGTAGGCTGACAGGCTTTTGTATAGTAACACTCAGAGTCATGCACTCACATAGGACTTTTGAAGGATTTTCAAAACAGATTCTTATTCTTACAGAATGGAAAGAAAAAAATATTTCAATTTATTATAAATTGAAAAAGATTTCACTTGTCTGCTGTTATAGGATTCACTAAATACCATTTCTCAAGAACCAGTAGAGCTGAGCATGGTAGTGCGTATCTGTAATCCCAGCTCTCAAGAAGCTGAAGCAGGATGACTGCAAGTTCAAGGCCAGCCTGGGCTGCATATTGAATTTAAGGCCATCCTTAACTACATAGCTAGACCCTATCTCTCAAAAATAAGCAGCAAAATTGATGGCTTACTTAGCAGAATATTATGAGCCTCCGTCTAACAAAGATCTCATTCTTAGATTGACTCTGATGCATTCATTTTGGAAACAGATTTTCTTAGTAATAAATGAACATCTTTTTATGTCAATTATAATATGGGTTAAAGTAGTCATCTAAATTATGGAATGCCACTGAAAACTACCATAATATTTATTCTGACAAAGAAAATGTGAAAAATTTATGGAATTGTTTCTCATTCTTTTTTGAGGGTTCAGGGTTAGTACCAGAGATTGAACTTAAGACTCTGAATTTGCCAGTCAGGTGCTTATTCTACTGAACTATCTCTCCAGGCTGGAACTGGTTTTCAAATTTCATTTCTCAGTCTGTGTCACTCTCTGGTAAACTTTGTGAATAAGTTTGGTTGTACTTTTTCCCATGCTACAAATATGTATGAGGTAAGAGGATTTTAAAATATTTAAATAAATATAGAGGAAAGTGGTTGGTTTTGCTAATTAGTTTCTCTTCAGTTTTCTCTCCAGAAAACCAAACATACCTTGTGAAGAACAATAGCCAACCTTCAGTTTTTTCATGAATCTTATAGCTTTGCCTCTCTCTTTCCCACCCTTATACCTTCATCATTATTACTCAGATATACATGCATTGGTTACCAAAATGTGCTTTTTTGCACATAATTTAATCTTCGAATTTATCCAGAGAAGATGCCAGAATGTAACACTACAGTTTAGAAGGAATGCTATAGCATTTTACACTGTCCAGAGCAGTGATTGTAATCAAGCTGTCCAAAATATTGAGGCTGTACCAAAGTTGTTGTATGTTATGTGTCAGTGCCGAAAGAAACAACGAGAAGACCCGATGAAGGTAGCTCAGAGGACTCACTGAGATTCGTCCCTCAGTCAGCCAAGAAAACCTAGAAAAATCCTCTAAGTTCTACTATGTACTTCTATGAAATTGATGTGAGTCACAGGTTGTGTGGCCAGAGAAAATGAAAGCCTTAATTTTTGCTTGTTTTTAAATTTATGTATTTGGTACAGGGTCTCACTATGAAGCTCAGACTCACAGTGATACTCCTGTCTCAGCTTCCCCACACTGATATTACAGGCATGCACCATGACACCCAGACTCAACACTCCCAGTGGAGGGACAGTACCAGAGCTCTAACTCAAGTCCCCGTGCTTGCCTAAGCAGGTGCTTAGTCTGCTGAGCTATCTTGCCAGCCTGACAACCTTAAAATTCAACCTTTCTTCATCTATAGGAAGAAATGACACTCAGTGTGATGAGTAAGAGCTTTAATTCAATGTGAGAGTAAAGGAAACTTGACCATTTGAACAAGTGCATTGAGATCGTAGGGCTGCTTAAGTAATGAGTGAACATAATTATTTCTGAAAGTAGTAGTGGGCAATAACTCAGAGGGGAAAGATAGTGCTCCTTTGTACTTATAAGAAGTTTCCACTTTCAGTGGTAAAAGCTAAATGTTTATAAGGTTATCAGAGAAATAGGTTTGAATTGTAGCACATTCTGGTGACAGAAGAGAACAGAAACATATAGATTAACTTTCAAGGTGAAACTTGTCATATTCCAGATCTGAGGCTTCGTATCAGAATGACAGAGCCATTAATACTCATAGCTATCTCTAAGAAAATTATTTCCATTTTTTCCTCTTATGCACCTGAATGAGTCTCTTAAAGGATAGTATGTTAGCATGAGAGAAGAGTTTCTCCAGAGATGCTGGACTCGGAATAAAGCAAGGACGAAGCTGTCTGTATTTTAATGCATTGCACCAAAATCTTTCACAGGGAAGGCAATGTTCTTATTTTGCTTTGAAAGTTGATTATTATCTTATCATATTTGATTGCTATCAGATAAAATTGATAGTTCCTAAATTCTATACAGAATGACTAAAAGAAGTGGTACAAAATGAACCCTTAAGAAGACTTAAAATAATAATGAGAAATGGAATGATGACAAGGGTGCTTTACCATTTTTCCACTGTAACAATTTCAACTTTGTTTTTAAATTTCCATGTTTCTATGTTAATGTTATTAAAAATCACTACATTTAATATGCATGTATATCAGGAAAATTGACAAGCCAGATGTTATAAATACAAGAGTCTTTTTTTTTTTATAAATACAAGAGTCTTGAGATCCCATAAAGTCTATAAAACATGCTTGAGCAGAAGCCAGGGGAGAGAATTTAACATATATGTGTTACAATCATGTTATATATTAAAAACCAAATATAATAAAAAATCAAACTTGGTATAGTAAGTATGCCAAAGGTAAAGGTAAAATTAAATTGCATAATGTAAATGCGTTCAAGAGATAAAAATATGTGTTTCATTTTCCTGATTGAGTGAATATAAATTAAAATAATGTCATATACATAAAGAGCCATTGAAATATTTTTCCTTGGCTTCTTTTTTCTTTCTTTTTCTTTTATTTAACACAAGGTTTACAGGGTTTATAGGGTCTTGCTATGTAGTTCGGACTTGTGCTAATTCTTCTGTTTCAGCTTCCCAAGTGCTGGGATTACAGGCACGCGCCACCACTCCCAGTCTCAGTCACTGTCTCAGCGTGCTCAGGGGGCAGGGCTTGCACAGCATGCTGGGAATCAAACCCAGGCCACTGCATTCTGCCCAAGCTTTAAACTGCTGAGCTACCTGGTTGCCCAAATATTTGTTTTCTGTTCTTGGAAATCTCGCATGAAAACATCAATCCCCCAAAATTTTAAGTTATCTATTTGCCTTGTCAACATCGAGACTCAACATTGAAAAGCAATGTATAAATAATCTTCATAATTCAGTCGAGTAAGATAAATGTTTCCTTGAAAATTTTAAAAACTGAAATAATGGGAAACATAACCACATATAACTTCAAATAATAAATTCATAATCAAATTGCTTAAGAATTAAGAGGCCTAAAAAAAAAAAAAAAAAGAATTAAGAGGCCTGGAAAAATGATCTTAAAATAATAAATTTCACGAATGAGGAAAATCACAAAACATTTCTAATTTAAAATATATAACATGCTAGAGCTCTCTTGTGTCTAAGCTATCCGTTTTAACTGACATATACACCTATTGTCCACTGGTAGGGAAATAGTGACATTTCAATACATTCATGCAGTGTGTATCACACAGACCAGGGTAATTCACATGACCACGCTTATGACATAGGTTACTTCTTTTGGGGTCAGAGATTAAAAATCCTTGCACTTACAGTTGGAATACCCAATTCATCATCAACAGTGATTACCCTAGCAGGCTATACAGCATTAGTACTGACTCCATCTACCCATAAACCCTCTCTCTTCTTTTCTTCCTACGCTATAGACTTGCCCCTATCTGAGAACCACTCTTTTTTTCCTCTACTCTTACAGATCAGTTTAAGGTTGGTTTTTTTTTTTTTTTTTTTGTCTTTTTGAGACAGGGTCTCACTATGCAGTTCAGGCTGGCCCTGAGCTCACTTTTGTAGCCCAGGCTGGTCTCGAACTCACACCGATCCTCCTGCCTCAGCCTCCCGAGTGCTAGGATTACAGGCGTGAGCCACCACGCCCAGCTTTAAGTTTTTATTTATAAGCAAGACCATATGTTATTTGCTGTCCCGTGCCTGGATTATGTCATTTAATGTGATGGAATTGGCGTCCATCTATGTCATTGCAAAACAACAAATTTCATTCTTTTGTGGCTGAATAGCATTCTATTCTGTATGTAAGCGGTGACCAAGTTACATAGTGAATATTTAAATAAAAATCATTTATTATGAAAATAAATATATTGCTGTTACAATCCTTCAACATATACCTCTGGAAGTATTCTTTACTTGAGTGTCTTTACGAAGATATGTGGAAAAAAAAAAAAACAAACAGTGGGCACTGCTGATTGGTTCCATCAATAATTAAGGTTTATTTAAAGCAAGCGTTGATATTCAGATAAAGGAAATACTTGCACCTTCCTCTTAAAGTGGTTGTGAATATTGAATGAATTATTTCATTAATATTACCTAGGATAGTTTTTGAGCACAACAAGTATTTTTATTATTATTATTATTTTTACTTTTGTGGTAATAGGGATCCAACTCAGGACCTTGCACTTGCCAGGCAAGCACTTATTCCATTCAGTTGTCTCCTCTGCCCAGCATAACAAGTGTTATATAAGTATTAGCTATTGTTGTTATTATAACATATCCCTAATTATTAGTATAATAATCAAAAAATATGAAGGGAAGACAGCCTCATAAAACATCAGAGTTCATTCACCTTTGTCAACTGCAATAACACAGATGGTATTTTACTGTATGTTGCACCAAGAAATTTTTGGCTCTTTCTTGAGGTCTGAATGACTATGACAGTAAACATTCTGGATCACATCAGGACATCAGGATACATGAGGACATTCACAGAGAACTTCCAGCGCTGCTGCAGAAAGTGACATGAATGATGGAATAAGTATGTTGGAAGGATGGGAGAGCACATTTATGGCTTCGCATCTTTTATCTTAAATTTGAAAAAAAGAACTTTGATCCAACCAAATAGCTCAGTAGATTAAAACACCTGCAAGCAGGTGCAGGAGCCAGGGGTTAAATCTGAAGGCCTGCCATGCAGTCCCCCAGCAAGCCCCTTCCCCAGCACACTGAGACAGCAATTGAGACTGGGCGTGGTGGTGTGCTTTTGTAATCCCAGCTCTTGGGAGGCTGTAAACAGGCAAATCACTATGAGCCCAGGCTAGTAGTAAGGCCCTGAACACGCTGTAGACTTTCCCTAAAATATAAAGAGAAAAGAAAAAAGAACTATAACACAATATTTTTATCACATACCTATGTAATATCTTCACTATACCCATTAGTCCTTAAGTATACACATGGGTTGATTACCCATGTTCGCTATTGTGAACACTGCTGTAATAAATAGGTGTGCAGATATTTCATTGACATTCATTTAAATTTCTTTGGTGATATACCCAGCAACAGAATTCCTGGATTATATGGTAGTTTATTTCTTGCTTCTTTGCAAACTAGACACATTATTTTCAATAAATATCGTACTCACTGGGTAGTACGTGAGAGCATTCTTTCCACCTCCTCTTTAACAACACTTGCTACAATTTTGCTTTTTGCTGAGACCAGGTAGGGTAGGTACCTGGCTGTGCTTTCGATTTGCACTTTTCTGATAAACAGTGAGTGAGGATTTTTATAATGTTGTGATAGTTGGAATATCCTCTTTAGAGAAACATTGTTTTGGTCTGATACATTGATTTTGTTAACTGCTTTCAATAAATCACTGAGAGAAATCTTAGTTCCCTCCCTCAAATTTATTCTTTCATATGATTTTTAAATATCTTCATTTTCACATTCTATTGGTAAATATTTAAGGCTAATATTAAATATTTTAAAAAGGTATTGCTTGGTTTAGAGATTTGTCTTTTTCATATGTAATAAATATATTTCATTATTGAATACTTGTATCACCCATCTAAATAGTACACAAAAACCTGCACACATACATATGTACATATACACATACCCTTTTGTCATTTTTCCCATACTTGTATCTCTAGCCTACTATATTTTTCTATATCTTCAAACTATACTATAAATTATCACATTGACATCACTCACATCCACTTCTGCATTCTTTTGTATTGCATAACAGAAAAGGTTGGAAATATATTTGCTAGAATCTGTTTTCTAAAGGATTCCAAAGCACTCTGTCCCCACGAAGTACTCACATGTGAAAGACAGGTCAGATAAAACTCCTTTGACGTGTATGTTTGTGCTGGACAGATATACGATATGTATGAACTTCTAAGCACACAAGTAGGTACATATGCATGTGTGTGTGTAAGAAACACTTTGATGCTACAGAATGAGGAGAGTATTTGAATGACTATTGTTGACTGTTGTACAATTTCAGCAACCTCTTAATTTTATGACAGAGAGTGATAACCTTTGAGATAGGTTTTAATTTTCTGTATAGCAATGCTTCGTTGTTAAAATACCTCACATGTTTGGAAATATTTAGCTATTTTCTGAAACATTTTTGAGTATGAGTAAATACCAATAGCAATTGATATTTTATTATTATATTTTTGGAGGAGGAGACTATCTCAGCCTGCCCTGAGGGCTGGACTGGCATGTCATGTGGTGCCAGGGATTAAACAGCAGACCCCTGTGCCTGCCTGAACTTGCCTAAGCAGGTGCTATAGACTACTGAGCTGTCTCATTGGCCCACCAGTAGTCATTTACAACAATATCACTAGCTGCCTGTGTCTGTGTGTTTTACCTATAACTAAGTTTATGCAAGCTCATTCGTTGATGAAATGTAGATATTTAAAAATGTGAAAAATGATGCTAAAATAGTGAAAACAAAAGCTGAAAAAAATTGACTTCGTATATGGCTGAATATTTATCTTGACAAACTGGTTAAATTCGCTATTCTAGGCAACAGATACCAAAGAGACGTTTAGAAATGCAAATTAACATCTGAAAACTTAAATTTAAAATAAAATATAATTTTTGGGATTTTTTCTTAGTCTATTCACCATCAGTGAAAAAAAAAGCAAAATCAATAACAGGAGCCATGTTTTAATGCTTATTTTACTTTTTCCAAGCATTTTCCACGCTTCACAGTTTTGCTCACATTCTTAGACCGTGGAGTCAAGTAACTCCTCATGCTCATGTTTGTGCATATTGGCAATTAATTCCACTTTCCGAACTTTTTGCGAGAAATTTAATGCAACCCTCAACAGATGACACTATTTACGTAGTATCTCAGGATGTAATAAAAAAATCACAAATGTCTAAAACCTATGATAGATTTAGCAGTACGTAAACTACCAAGGTACATATCAAATCTGTGACTGAGATGGGTGTGGATCTAGACTGCATCTAGGGTGTAGAAGCCACTCCTGTTCTCTCCTTGGGGATCCTCCATTTCTTCTCTGGAAGAAAGGTAGACACGTTATCCCCACAAGTGGAATTAAAGGATCCATTGTAGAAGTTATACTTTGTTACTGACAGGAAGCAGAGTGCTTTTTTCTACACAAAAGACACCCGACAAATTCTTATTCTTCAGGCTACAATACACTTGTCACTTCTGAGAAGGCTTCACGAAAGCTTTACAGGAAGAGTCAACAGGCTTTTGACAAGGATGAAAAGAAAATACAATAGAAGAAAGAATATTCATTTCATTAAATGGTGATGAAACAACTGCGTCTTTCATTTAAAATAATTAAGTTTGACCTCTTTCTGACCCTGTATTTTAAAAAATCAATCCCAAATAGACATATGTCTACAGTACTAATACCTCTCCCATACCTGTGGAAATGTATTGTTCTGTGCAACATAAAAACGAGAGTGACCCTTGTAACCCATCAAGGGAAAGATTTCAGAAAGTACCTGAGTTTTCAGATTCCTTGCATTCTGTAACTTCAAGACTACAAAACTTCCACAGAATTCTAGAATCTATGGAGAAATTTAAAAAGAGATCTCAAAGTAGGTCAAAGGCAGAACTTTGCCACGTGATCACAATTAACAACCCCTTCACGTATAGGCTTTTTAATAGAACTTTTGACTACCATTTTGATACACTTTAATGACGTTAAAATCCCTTATGAGGGCTGATGAGAAGGCTAAGTGGTCTAAAGCACCTGCTTAGGCAAGCTTAGGCAACTGCAGGGACCACAGTTTGATCCCTGGCACCACGTGGTGTGCCAGCCCCACCCCCAGGGCAGGTTGAGCTGGCCATAATTTGAAAAACAAAATCCCTTATGAGAGCTTATCCTTTACCTATGCAGTTGATCTGCAGTATGCGAAGAATCTAATATTGCTAAATTGTATTTATACAGTATATCTAGGTATCTAAAGTTGAGGGAAGAGCTGCAGCTTAGCTCAGTTGTTTAAGTGCCTGCTTGGGCAAACACTGTGAGGCACGGGAACCAGGGGTTCGATCCCCAGGCATCCTGAAACAGCAACCGAGATTGGGTGTGGTGGTGTGTGCCTGTAATCCCAGCTCTTGGGAGGCTGTAAACAGGCAGTTTACTACGAGTCCCAGTCAGATTTCTACTATTGAGACCCTGAACATCCTTTAGACCCTTCTCTAAAATACCATTAGGAAAGAAAGAAAGAGAGAAAGAAAAAAAGAAACAAAAAAGCTCATTGAGGAAATTTTCAATTAAAGAGGATATATGCAGCAAAAATTACATATATATATATATATATATATATATATATATATATATATATCGTTATTTTAAACTAAAGGTATTGTCCATTTCTGCTGGTTATAATAAAGTTTTACTGAAACAGATAATTTGTGCACACTTTATTGCTAGTTCCCGTCACAGGACTTTGAAAGACATTTTACATGTATCCATGATGAATTCATCTACGGAATGATTTTGTTGGGTTTCTTTGATAATCCCATCCACTGGGACATAATAGAAAACATTCCAAAGAAGCACTCTGAAGATTATACACGTTCAAAGCCAAAAATTGTCTATTTCAAGAAATGAGAATAAACACAAAATAGTTTCTCAAGTAGGCATTAATCCTATTATTTTCCCACTATATGACTGGTATGGCTTTAATTGTTAAAGCAATCACTTATTCTTTTATCCAATGACTTTCCCATGTTTCATTTCCTCACTTGCCAGATTAAAATAGAAAGTAGTAAAAAGTAACACAAGACACTTAAATATTTGGGGGATATAGCAGCATAGAAAATAGACAAAACACACCTGTTTATATATATTGAATACAATGTGAAACCAGGGCAGGCAACATTTCTTCACTTAGAAGATCACCTTAAAAATGGCCAAACATAGATAAGCTATATCGTATGGGATAATGGGTTGTGTTAAGCAGTTTTGAAAAAAAAAATTAATGCACTGAATAGAAAAGGATAGTGTGAGGGGTATAGATCTTGTGCTTGAGCTCTATAAATGAACTCCAGTGTGCTTGAAAAATCAAAGGAGGACTGGGAAAGAAGAGCCTGAGGCAGGCACATGGTGAAAACTCAAAGGGGAGGCCAGTATTACCTCAGCACAGATAAGAGAAGGCTGAGGCGGCCCTTGACTTTTGAAGCAGTGTCTACAGCACTCTTTCTCCAGATACACATTAGGTCAAGTTTTAATCTCTCCCAGATCGATGCTTAAAGCTGCCCTTCTCAATGAGGCTCACTATAACCACTCAGTGTAATACTGTAACCTGCCTGTTTGCCTTTCGTCACTAACAACCTGATATCCTGGATCCTTCTCATTCTGATGTAGTTTTCGTTTTCTTCACAGGAATTTTAGTGGATTTTATAATTTAAGTTTAAGCACATTTATTTATTTCCCCATGCTTCCACTTTGTGCCAATGCAAGTTTATAAAGGCTCATGCACTCTTACTTAGTAACAGACTCCAAGAGACCACAAGAATGGATAGCACGGGAGCATGTGTAATGAATGAATCAGTGAGTTAAGTGTAGAATGAATGAATGTTTGTTGAGCAATAAATGTAGGGCTTTCAGTAAAGATTACATAATAACTTAGATGTATTGAATAAAATACAATGTAGGTAGCTAATGGTGGAAGCAGAGAGGCAAGACATGAATGAGGGGAAAATATCTTGATGGTTTGGACCAGGATGCTATCTGTAGGCACAAAGGACAATGCTTTGGATGACTTTTTTTTGTTGTTGTTGATAGCTTAATTGCAGTACATTAAACAAAGAGAATAGTTATTATAGCAGTCAGTGCTCACTAGCAAAACAGATTTGAGGGCTGTAGATATAGCTCAGCAGCATAAGCACATGCTTGGCAAGTACAAGGTTGAGAGTTCCATCCCTGGTACCAAAAAAAAAAAAAAAAGATTTTAGGGGCTGGGGAGATAGCTCAGTGGAGTAAGTGCTTGCCTGGTAAGCACAAGTTTCTGAGTTTGATCCCTAATACTACCAAAAATAAAAAAAGAGAGATTTGATAAAAATTTATATAAATATGCAAGATGGGCTTACAACAGCATCCTGCAGAGTCCAATGTGAAAAAATGAGGAGGAGTCATCTACTCTGAGAAACTAGAGAGCTAGCCAAAGGTCAAAGGCCCAGAGCTGACTGAAGGGGTTGAAGAGCAGAACCAGTGCGGTAAGAACAAAAGCAGAATGCTACAGTACTAAGGACTAAAGTCCTAAAGTTTAGAAGGCTAAAGTAACTGACTAATCAACTAACATGCAGAATTTAATGAATATCTATTATCAGTAGACTATCACAGAGCTAATTGCTGAGCCTGAAGACCTATGTAGTATCCGCCACTAGCACATGGTCCTCCTCAGACCATGCATTTGCATGTTCTGGAATAGAATTACCAGTGATATTTGCTTTATAAACATTTCTTTTTGTCATTATTAACTGTCACTGTATTTATCTATTTACAACTTCATTTTTTGTGTGGGGCTGAGGCTCAAACTTACGACCTTGCACTTACCAGGCAGGCATTTGTGCCACAGAGCTATCTCCCTAGGCCCTCATTTTCTTTTAGACCCATGATCTATGAATTCCCAGTAACTGTCCATGAACTGCTAATTTGTATGTGAAACAATACAGTTTCATAGGTTACATGAATTGCAAGAGTCTCTCCTGACATTTCGGCAACACCTTAGATAAGTACCATCTAGCAAAGCCTCTCTGAAGTGTAGTGCTTTACACACTGTAAGAATAAATTAAATTATTTATCTCTACTGTATATTCTAGCCACAGAAGAGATCGGTGGACTTCAAAGGACCAGTGAGGCAAATACTGACATGAATATGCCTGCAGAAAAGGGCAGATAATTGAGATAAAACATACAATCAGCTTGTTACTTTGAAGATAACAAGTATAAATTTGTATAGGGAATGACTAACAATTTTACCAGTTTTGATTATCCTGTTATAGTTGTATTAATTAAATTAATATATAGGTGTACTTGGTTTGTTAAAATATTTAGGATTAATTAGATATTAAATAGTAAGTAGATACACATTTTCTAATTTTAATGAGTCTAAACTTATTCAAAAAGGACATTTATGGGGATTGGTGGAAAGAAAATATGACGCAAGAGAGCAGGCGGGGTGGTGCATACCTGTAATTCCAGTGCTGAGGAACTTGAAACCAGGAGGATCCCTGTGAGTCTGAGCTATGTAATGAGATCCTGTACCAAATATGTTAAAAAAAAAAACATGACAAAAAAGTTAAATTTCATTAGGTCAAGAATTAACCTAATAGTCCACTATAACTTTATGGTTTCCAGTGACTTTTGTGATCTCATTACAATAGTAGCTAAATAATCTGAAAGGCATATATGTTTAAAAATGAAACAAATTATTCACTTAAGTGAGTAGCACAGAATCAAATAATTTTAGCACATGATTCAAATATTTGTTGAGGATATATGGCATTTTGCACAATTCAGTATTCAGTTAAAACATTTTAAGTCCTTTCAATTCTTCTGTCTAAACACATTTTAAATGATGACACCAGGAAGTACAAGTAACCTAGGATCTATGTGACACAACCTGTCATCGCTAACACCAATAAATATAGTGACCTAGTAATTGTAAAATATAATGATGGAAAGTGTGTGTGGTTGATTGTTTTCTTTTGTTGCTGTTGTCTGACATAGAGTATGACTATGTAGTTCAGGTTGGCCTTAAAATAACTATATAACCAAGGTTGGCTTCAAATTCTTGACAGTCCTCTTGTTCCAGCATTCTAACTACAGGGAATAAAGTAAAGCATCACTATACCTGGTCAAAAACTCTTAATTTGAATTATAAAATGTGTAAATAAAAGAAAATTCAATGCCTAAAGAATAGTTTAAATTTACATTTAGAAAAATTCATATATGTCAATTTAATTTATATTATTGGAGGTTGGTTGGTTAAATTTTATTACATTATAAGTGAGCGAAAAATAATCACAATCTGAGAATATCATTTCTGTTTTCCTAACATTATGATGATGCTGGAATGATGATCTTATGATACATTTCCCTGTAGTTTCTTTTAGAGGACCTATTGATCCAAGACACGGTAGGGAATAATTTCATCTTTCCTTTGGCATTCCAGTGGTATAGATACAAGTCACCAGTCTTTCAGCTTCTTATTTTTCTCACCTTTAAAGTGAAGATTATGAATGTGTTCAATACATGAGTATTTCATGACTACTCGATAGCAGCTAGTTTTGTAGAATGAGGCAGCTGTAAAGTACATACTTCAGAAGCTGAGGTTAAATACCTAAAGCCTCAAATTTAATTCTGGTTGTGAGCCAAGATAAATAATGCCACATAATAATAAAGCAGCTACTGATGAGTTCTGTGAGAAAAGAATTTTAGATACAGTAATTCGCAAAGTCCTATTTGAAACCATTGATTGAAGAGGTTGTGATGATTCATGTTAAGAATACGACCAAGGCAAACATAGCTATGAAATCCCTAAATGGAAAATGTGTTTTATTTCATTAATACCAAGGACATTTGGAAATGAGTGTGGTACAAGTAAGACGAATATAGGAAGCAAATATAGCAGGATATTGAGGAAAGAGGAACACTATTTTCATATTACTGAAAAACAGAAAAAGCTATGGGAGAAAACTTAAGTTAGTAGTTCTAGAGAGCTACTATGACAGAAACATTAATGAGAAAGTATAGACAGTTCTTATTTTACCTCTCCAACTCCCCACCTTCTATGGCCCACAATTGAACTTATTATCAATATCAATAGTATATTTGTTATAATTTATGAGTCAATATTGTTATATTTTAACCAACTACCATATTTTAAATTAGGATTTGCTTGTAATATGGCATACAGTAGTTTTGATGTTTCTATAATACCATAGCACCATTATAATACTACGTAGTTTATTCCTTGTGATCCACACATTCATATTTTTATTAATATTAGCTCATTATCAACATTAATCATCCATTCTCATGGCTACTTTTCTCTTGTTGCTAGAACAAAATACCCAACACCCCAAATTAAAGGAGGAGGATTTTTTTTTAGAGGTTTCAGTCCATATTTGGCTGGCTCCAAATCAAAGTGGCACTTGGCAGAGGACCACAGTTCGTGGCAACTGAAGACAGAAAAATAGCAAGAGCAAAAGGCGAGGTAGTAAGCCTCTCTCTCTTGTATGAATTTCAGGCTCTCCACCTGAAAGTGGGTGTAGTATTTACATGTATAATCTCAGCATTAGACCACGAATAAATCAAAAACTCTAAAAGCCTTACCCATGACTACATGAGGCTCTAGGGGACAACTAGACACAAACCACCATAACTATTCCTTTTTTCTTTTTGAGACAGGGTCTTGTTATGCAGTTCAGGCTGGCCTTGAGCTCACTTTGTTAGCCTAGGCTGGTCTCGAACTCGCACCGATCCTCCTGCCTCAGCTTCCCGAGTGCTGGGATTACAGGCGTGCGTCCCCACGCTCAGCTCACCATATCTATTAATGAAGTATTTAAGACAGTATTTTAAACTTATCAATGTTTATTTATGATTATATCACATATATTGTAGTGTTGTTGCTAAATTTAACTGATGAATATATTCCATTTTATTTCCCTCATTAACTTTAATTTCTTGGCAATTTTAAATGGTGCTATAAACAATCCATAAACTTTATTTAGCTATGTCTATAAGTTGTTCATTCTTTGTCTAATGTGCAGAGAGATTGTTACATTTTTTTGTTAACAGTATTTAGTTTCATCAGAAACTGCCAAATGCTTTTTGAAAATGGTCCATTCGCATTCATACCAGCATCTGTAAATGAGTTCTTTGAATTCAAAGTTTTTTAGAGCTCTTTGCATACTCTGAATGCTAGAACTTCATTCAGCTATGAGCTGAGCAATGCTTTCTTCTCAGCCAGGGATTTGCTTTTCATTCTCATGATAATCTCTATGACAGAAGGTAGATATTTAATTTTGGTGGGGTTCAGTATATCAATATTGTATTTAGCAGAACTTAAGCTTTTGATTTTCAGCTCTAAATGGTGACTGCAAAGCTAAAGACTGTCCACAGTTTCTATTATGTTTTTTCTTAGGAATAATGTATATTTTTGCATTTTGTGTTTACACCTATGATTTGCTTTGAGTTATTTAGAGTGAAATGTAATTTTTTGGGTGATTTTTATTTGATTTTTTTTTGTTATTGTCATTTTTGTCATTTTAGGCAAGTAGGTATGACATTGCTTCAAAAGTATTTTTAGACTTAAGTTTTATTCATTGAATTACCTGCTTTTGCTTATGAAAGATCAGATCCATACTGGGAACTTATAAAACGGCAAATGAGCATGGATATTCTTGGTTTTGAAAGGGTCTTTTGATGTGTAGAGAAGGACCTTCAGAGGTAGCACGTGTTTATTAGTATTTGAGTGTTGTGTTGTTCTGGTGTCGGTGCCGAAAGAAACGACGAGAAGACCTGATGAAGGTAGCTCAGAACACTCACCGAGACTTGTCCCTCTCGAAGTGAGCCTCGATCCTCAGAAAGATGTTTCTTTTATTCAGTGTTCAAGAGCAGGAAATTGCGTAACTGCTTTGGGGAAATTGAAAACATTCCAAGCAGGGGAGGGGACAACCAGAACTCCCTGCAGGTGTCCTTGGGCTCTATTTTTCTCTACTAAAGATACTTTGTCCTTCTCTCTATATTGAACCAGGCAGGTTTTTCTCCACACTGGGGGTAGTTTTTTGCCCCCACGAAGGGAAGCCCAGTCCCACCTGCACACACTTGATCAATTTCCTGGCTTCCTGCCAGCTCCCAACATACAACATTTGAGAAAGAACTGAGAGACAAAACTGATGTCAAGACAAAATAAGGCTTCAGTGGTGTCAATACAGTGAGAAGAAATAGGCAGGTTTTAGTCACATTTAGCTAAAAGTTCTATCCCTGTGACATTATTTCCATGGACAACACCGTATATGAAAAATGTTTATCTTAATGGGTCATTTGAGAATTACAAATTAAAACAATGCTGAGATTCCATCTCACTCTTTTAAGAATGGCCAAAAAATAATCAATAACGTATGCTGGCAGACAAGTTAAAAAAAAAACTCCTTCTCCACTATTGGTGGGAGTGTAGACTGATGCTAGTATTATGGAAATCAGTGTGGAAATATCTCAGAAAACTATGAGTAGAGGTCCCATTTCACCCAGTTATTCCCCTAATGGGTACTTTTCCTGAAAAATTAAAAGTATCAGGCCAGAGCAACATATGCACACTCATGTTTATAGTGACATAGTTTTTTTTTTTTTTTTTTTTTTTTTTTTGTCTTTTTGAGACAGGGTCTCACTATGTAGTTCAGACTGGCCTTGAGCTCACTTTTGTACCCCAGGCTGTCTCAAACTCACACCGATCCCCCTGCCTCAGCCTCCCGAGTGCTGGGATTACAGGTGTGCACCACCACGCCCGGTTTATAGTGACATAGTTTGTAATAGCTGCAACTTGGAAACAACACAAATGTCCATCAACTGATGAATATATTGAAAAAGTCTTCTTATGTAATAGATCATTACTCAACCATAAAATAAAATGGAAACATTTATAGGTAAAGGAATGGACCTGGAGAACATAATCATGTGTGAAAAAGATCAGACAAACATGTAAATACCACAGTATCTCTCTGGTGTGAAAAACTGAAAATGTTACTAAGAACCAAAATACAATAGATATTGTGAAATGAGAAGAACCCATTCAAGACGAAAAGGGAATAGAGAGGTGGAGGGTGAAGGAAAGAAGGCAGAGGAAAAAAAGAGAACAGGAGAATAAAGTGAGAATAGCTTTGTGAAAAGCAGAACAAGGTTTATTTATTTATTTATTTATTTATTTTTGTCTTTTTGAGACAGGGTCTCACTATGCAGTTCAGGCTAGCCTTGAGCTCACTTTTGTAGCCCAGGCTGGTCTCGAACTCGCATTGATCCTCCTGCCTCAGCCTCCCGAGTGCTGGGATTACAGGCATGCGCCACCACGCCTGGCTCAGAACAAGGTTTGAGGATAGGGGAGGGACTGAGAAAAAGAAAATGATGAATCAAGATATGTCACGTATAGGGGCAAATTCTCTATGGTGAATGTGATCATTGCATATACCTAAATTGTACCAGTAAATAAATCATGTAAAATATATATGTATATGTATATATTATTGTGAAATTTGTGTGCATATTATTGTGAAATTTGTGTGTTAACATTTAGCAGAGTGTATTTTTTCCAATATTTCTGTTTTGAATGATTGTATTATCATTCAACTTTAAATTTGAAGTTTATGTCAAATTAAATGTAATTTCAATTACTATGAATTTCATTACTCTAATGCATATCATTACCTAGAATGAGATTCCAGGTACAAAAACAAAAAGACCCTGTAAAGGTGTAGCCTCAGGAAACTCAAATGAGAAAGATCTTAACTTCCATTTTAAATAATAATGACAAAAATGATGGATAACATTTGCCATTGGCATGTCACAGTATAGATCACAATATATTGATCCTTCATAAAACTTTAAGAAAATTGAGTTTGGAAATTTCCCAAATGTTAAAAGGTGATTCTCTATACAAAGTTTTGTCATTCTGTTGGTTAGCACTATCAGGACTTAGAAATTTTTAAAAGAAAAAAATAGATTTTAGTAAGTTCTTCACAAACTGAATCTTGGGAAGAAATTTTTCACACTAATGTTATACAAAACAGAGTCCACTTATATAATTAGGTAAAAATCACAAAGAAGGAAATAACTACTGCTACAATTGGAAACTGAAATACCTGTCCTTTAAGAAGAGAGGTCTAATGAGGAAAGGTTTCTTAAATGGCTTTTAACTTTTTTTTAATGTTTTGTATATTAAAGGCATAATGTTTGGAAGCCTCTAAGTACTATCTGCTTTGTCACTCTCGACCTAGGTGACAGCAAGAGTCCTTACATAAAATTAGGAGAATAATGATACCTGAGTGTGTGGCTGCCCTGTTTTTCCCCTTTAAATATGCATAGAGAATCCAAAAGCATGTATAACATTCTTACAAGGTCATATTGCCTGGGGAGTGGTAGTACTTTCGTTTCATGTAGGTATGCTTCATGATATTCACAGAAGCTGGAAACTGTAGAAAAACACATTCCTGAGAATTCATCCCATTTGAAAGGTCACATACCTGTATACATTTTTTTTTGCTATTATTTAATTCACATAATATGCAACTGCCGGCATAGTTGTATTGCAGACAGAATCCCTTTAATTTCCAACATGAAAATTGGAAAGGTTTACCTCCCACTGCCATAATCAGTTTTTCAGTGAGAAACAATTGCAAGATATTTATGTATTCAAACATCTAGCTCTTCTGCCAATTAAGCAAAATGGTTGCATCCACTGTAAGCTCAATTTTTGTGTGTGTGTGTTCTCACCTTGCAGGTTTTTGTTTTTATACTTTTGGCATTGAAACATCAAACGTTTACTCAATATATGTGATATATGTGAATTTGTACAAATGTGCAAATAATTCATGCCTCTTTTACCTTCCCTAGGAGATTCCGTCTCTCAGAACTTAATGCTTAGGATTCCACTTCTGCATGTGAAATGAACAGAGAAAGTAAAGACCACAGAGGTGGAGGGCATCTCAGGAAGGCAAGTCAAATGCTGCTCTCCACAACGAAGTGCAAGAAGACAGAGTGGTGCCTTGGAAACTCTCAGAGAAAGTACAGGAAGTGGTTATCAGTGGTAGGGCTTCAGACTCTCAAGGATGTCTTTAGAAAACATGGGCAAAGGTCAACCTTTTTTTTCAATTACCCCTGGGGCTCTTACACCTTAGTTATCTGAAAGCGATGCTACTTGGATGTTGAATCGCTGATACTCGGATTGTGGCTTCATCAAGGTTGCAGATAAGCAAAATAGGTCTTTGTGAATATGTAGGGAGAAAGAAAATAATGACTTGGTGATGCTATACTTGTTTTTTTTTTTGTTGTTTTTTTTTTTTTTTCCTTTAATTTAATTGCCTGTTAGATAACTGCACATCCATTACTGTGAAGGCAGTAGAGTACCAGCTTTCAACAGAAATTATCTAGCTAATATCTAACATTCATTAAATATGTCACTTTGGGGTCATTATTTAACTCATTTTCCACAAAACGGAAAATTAATCAAAATGGGTTAGAAAACTAATCTTCAACCATCCTATGAGGTTTGTTTATTTATTTTACTTTTAATTTTACTTTAGTATAAAGGCAATTCATGACTTAGAGAACACCAGACTCAAGGAGGTGTGACATTCTACTGTTAAAATAGCAAAGTCTTTATTGGTGATATAAAGGAAGACTAGAGAGTTATGTGACTCACCTATGATTACAAAGATCACCATTTATCAGATGCTTAATTGAAAAGCTCATGTTTATATAATCATACTAATATGGATGAAATAGGATTGCCAAATAATTTAAGGAAAATATAACTTTATTCCCAAAACTCAAGGAATAATTCTAATGGAGGTGAAGACCAGAAAATGTTTATTACAGGACAGAAATCATCTATGTAACAGAGCTAGAAAGAGTTCCAAGTGACTGGCCAAGGACCCTGCGTCTGAAAGGAAGGTTTATACAGTCCAATCACACAGTGGGTATAAGGAGGACAAAGCTGTGATCAACTAGTAAGATTAGAAGGGTAGTTGCTTGGGTAACTCTGATCCAGTGGGAAGTGGGTCACCTAACAAGCAAGTATAGAAGGGACAATAAAAAGAAGAATTCTCCCTAAAAATAAATAAATAAATAAATAAATAAATAATAAAATGTTACTTCAAAAAAAAAGTATAGAAAGAATGTGTAGACCCTTTCCTGAGGGGAGGGGTATCAGGGACATTTCCTGGCCCCCCAACTGCGTGAGTGATGACTACTTAGAATATCAGTGATTAGTGTTTATGTTTATTATTGAATTCCCAGAAACCATTCATAGTTTTGACTTCATAGTGAGTCTTCAATATTTCTAACTTCAACAAACATTTTCCACTTAAACACTTTTTTATTCCCCCAAAAATATTAATCTTCTTTATAACTTAATGAGTGATAAATAGCTGAAGTATTCATTATGATGTACAGATAGAAAAATATCTAAATAAAAGGTTATTTGTTTTGTTTTACTGAGAGATTATATTACATAAGTCACTTTACTTCACCAAATTACATATTTTCTTGGTGAAAAAAATTTAATATAAATGCTAATTTGCTTCATTTATACTACCAGTTTATTTTAGTTGAAAAGAAAGTTTCAAGTTGTTATCTGTTTCTGCTTTCTCAGAATCTTTTTAGT
Organism: Myocastor coypus; assembly: GCA_004027025.1. Classification (NCBI taxonomy): domain Eukaryota; kingdom Metazoa; phylum Chordata; class Mammalia; order Rodentia; family Myocastoridae; genus Myocastor; species Myocastor coypus. Next base: position 30,724 of record PVJA010022999.1, read on the forward strand.
TAATGTCTTTATTAGGGACTTACTATAGTCACCAATTTCTTACAGCAAATGCTTAAATAAAAGAGTTAAGCAGTATGATTTGTAGTAGCACAGGAAGGTCTGGATTTTATTTAGGAGCCTAGACACAGGCTTCTGAGGAGCACTCATATTTATTTGGTTTCATACAAAAGAAATGTGGCTGAAGTGAAGGCTGAAACCTGAGCAGGACCTTGGGAAGTTTAGGTCAAAGACATCCTCAAGTAGTAAATTTTACCAAAGGACTGTCCTGACTTTGAGGTGGACATTTACAGGAGGGGTAAATCGGCTGCAACTGCAGTCCTATCCCAAGAATCGGGTTCAGAACCAGGTGTCTTCAGCTGCAGTTCTACCTTCTTCTCCAATGTCTTAGAGCATCACACACCAATACAGGTTTCTACTGTGTCCGTTGACATGGACAGTCACACTGGCTACATGCCAACTACCGCTCTTTGAGCACACTGCCCAGGCCTGGGACAGTATCATAAGTAAATATAGGAATCCAATTAATGGAACTTACATCCTGCTCAGATTGGTAGTGACCTATATCAGTCTTGAACTCTGAATAAGTATTTTAAAACAATGATGATTTATTTACTATTGACTTCCTCTTATAAACTTGCTATGAAATTTTGTTTTATTTTTCCATAAAATAAAATTAAACATTAGTGCAAAATCATGTAAGTAAAACAGATGGTCTTATTATTACCAGTTATTATGTTTGGTGTTTTATCTAATGCTAAATTATTGAATGTGATTCACTCATACTGAGTTGACTATATGATTTAGTGTGTATGTATTTACTTGAAGACAGTTATCCATCTAATAAAATAAAATAAACTAGAACTATATGTTTAGTAATGACTAAAAGGTGTACATTAATTCTTCTAAAAATGACTGAAATAGTTCAATCATATAAACATAAATGTAAATGTACATAACAGCAAGAATTGTGTCTTTTCTTTTAGATTTTTCTTTTTTCCATTTTAAAGAGAATAAAAAATAATAAAAGCATTGAAGTAATATAGAATTTCGCTAAGCAAAAGGGTAGGAATTCAACAATGGTTGCCATATTGCATATTGTTGTCTCCAAATAACTTGTCCAGATTACCAGACACAAAAGTCTATAGAAATAGAGGATTGAAGTCTTCGAGCCTAAGTACATTTTTAACAAAAAGTTTAAAATGAAAATATTGTTAAGGAAGCATCATAGGTAGGAGCCCTTCAAATAACATATAAGACAAACAGACCTACAAAAGTTTGGGCATTTTGATGATACAAAAGTGAGAAAATACTGAATAAATAACTAAAGTACAGGAGGATTGATCGCAATCAGTTATCTAGAACACAGCCACTGGGGTTCTATCCCTGGTGTACTGTGCCAGCCCTGCTGGGGTGTGCTGAAAGGGCGACAGAGACTGGGCATGGTGGCATGAGCCTGTAATACCAAGGCTGAAACAGGAGAATCATTATGAATTGGATCTGTGTAGTTAGACCCTGCACTAAATACAGTACAAAACTATATATATATATATATATATATATATATATATATATATATATCACGGTGTGAGGGGACAAAGGGAAGACACTCTTTCTGAGACTAATTTTTAGAGAAGAAAAATATCTAAACATGAAAACAAATAAAGAATTGCCTTCTAAGGAGGGATAGTCTTACTGTCAGAATGGTCAAATGGAAGGCAGAATTCAGAATTCAACAGATTGTATAATTGAACTATTATAAACAGATAATTTAGACAGAAATCAATGAATACTCAAAAGGGTGGTACCCTCCAAGCAGCTAGAGAAAAAGATACAGGCATCAAAACTGAGAATGGAAGAGCATCCAAAGAGAGCCAGGTTACAAGATGGATATGAGAGAAAGGAGAAAAGACAGGAAAAAAAGGCGGAAAAGCATGCAAGTATACATACAGGATAGCTGAGGTCATTGTATTAAAAATTTCCATCAGAGTTTTTCAAAATAGCAGTTAATATGTAGAATTTTCACCTTGCCAAACTGTATGCTGATATCTGTGAGTTAAGCAACTGCATAGAGGACAACACTATGTAATACAAAAGTCATGCTTGAATGCTTGTTATCTTGGTCCTCTGAATGTGTACCATTTTTAATGTCACATCAATTATTACTATATGCTCTTCAAAATAAAATTTAGGAAAAAAAAATGACCAAAAGCAAAACAAGGGGCACAAGAACAAAAACATAAGGTTTCTGGAAAACAAGCGGTAATGTGCAATCATACGTTCAATCCTACATACCTATATCTGTTAATCTGAGCAACAGATTTTATCATAAAAATAGATAATGTCAACCGTTGCTTATCAGCTATTCTTGTTCTGAAAATCTGTAACGTATGGATTGTTCTACGTTAACCTGTTTCTATCCTTGTTTTTGATTTTTGTTCTTGCTTTTGTCTTTTATTTTTCAAAATTAAATCATAACAGTAGATATAGCCGGGCGTGGTGGCGCACACCTGTAATCCCAGCACTCGGGAGGCTGAGGCAGGAGGATCGGTGCGAGTTCGAGACCAGCTTGGGCTACAAAAGTGAGCTCAAGGCCAGCCTCAACTGCATAGTGAGACCCTGTCTCAAAAAGACAAAAAAAAAAAAAAAAAAAAAAAAAAAAAAAAAAAAAAAAAAAAAAAAAAAAAAAAAAAAAAAAAAAAAAAAAAAAAAAAAAAAAAAAAAAAAAAAAAAAAAAAAAAAAAAAAA